>PVJA010010785.1:0-56460 GCA_004027025.1 Myocastor coypus
TTTTTTTTTCCTGCTGGGTGGTCAAGGGCAAGCTGAAGCAAGACCTGTATAACAAAACTTTTTTTTTGTATCTTCCAGGGTCAAATCCCCTCAGGATTAAGTTTGGGACCATAGGCAGTACTTTGTAGAACTGTTGTTAGTGTCAGCCTTCGGGACGAGTCCTCAGGTTCTTCTGGTCACACATTTTGCATTTCTTGGCTTGCCGTGGTTGTTTTCTTTCCCATGATTTCCCATGCTAAAGTTTGGATCTTAAATGTCCCTCCAAAGCTTAAGTGCTCTGTCCCCAATACAATAATGTTCAGATACAGGACCTTTGGGAGGTAATTGGATGATGAGGATGTGGCCTTATACAATAGATTAGTTTATAGACTTGTTGCTCAATGGGATACTGTGTACAAGCTTTATTAGGAGGGGTATAAAAGGAGGTAATTGAGTGTGAGGGACAGATCCTTGAAGGGGGTATTTGATCCTAATCTGACCTCTTCTTTTCCTCTTCTTCTTCCTCCTCATTCTTCCTCTTGGTCTTGGTCTCTGTCACTTCATCTCTCTGTCTCCATGTCTCTGTCTGTCTCTGTCTCTCCTCTCTCTCCATTCTCTCACTCCTCTCTCTTCTCTCTCTCATCCTCTCTCTCTGTGTCTTTTCTGCTTCTGGCCCTCCAAGATCTGTGCAATCTGAGCAGATTTCCTCTACATCATGCATCTACCATAACAGTCAGTCTCATCCTTGTCCTACGAGCAATCAGGCCAACCAATCATGAACTGAAACCTCTGAAGACAGGTTTTTCTGTCAGAGCAATGGAATTTGAATAACACAGTGGAGATAGAGCAGTTCCCCCATTGCTACCTCCTGATCCCAGCAATCTGAATAGGCTGTGGATACTCATATAGCTGTTAAAGTTGAACACTTATTATTCAGTCCTCCTCATCCATTCCATGCCAATCCCCAAGTCACCACTGCTTCTGTTTTCCTCCTCATAATGATAATGATATTCAACTTTTAATGTCGACTTACTATGTATCGGACACCATTCTAGTCACTTTCTATGCATTTAATCATTTAAAAATACTTCAATGTCTTTTGTCTCTACAACTTAAAAATGATCCTGCTTAGCATAACATTAAAAGCTCCCTGGGATGTAGGATGCATTCACTTCCCTGACCTGCAAAACATATCCTACATTTCAAACACAGAAATCTTCTGTTTTCTTAACACTCTATTTTCTAGCCTTTAAATCACTCTACAATTTCACCTAAAAAGTTTTCCATTCACCTCTCACAATCAAAATTATCATCAAATGCAAAGCTGTTCACAAAGTCTTCCTCCATAACTCTGAATGATAATAAATGCTTGCTCTCCTATAAATCGAAGATTTCTTTGTCTTTCTAATTACAATGCAGTTGGAACCACAGATCATCTACACTATAAATAGATTCATTCAGTGTAGCACTTGTTAACTTCCTACTATGTCAGATTCTAATCCATTGCCAGTGTACAAGCAAGAACAAGGTGTGGCCCCTGACATCAAGGAGTTTGTGGTCTATTGCAAGAGAAAATGCAAGTGTGTATATTTCTAAGACAGTGTGAAATGTGTGTACACTAGAATATCAGAGATGCAGTGGCATAAACAGTTTGTCTGAAATGTACTCAGAGAACATTTGATAACAGAGACAGATGGTTTTTATGAACCACATATGAGCACACAGACACCAGAAAAAGGGGATTTCCAGAAAAGACCATCAAAGGAATAAGTATGCAGAATTTGCGTATTTTGAAAATCTAAACTGACATTACTTTGAAGAGTTGTTTTTTTTAAATGTATTTACTACAGGGTCTACAGGGTCTCACAACACAGATCATACTCATAGTGACTCTCCTGTTTTCAAGAGCTGGGTTTACAGGCACACTCCACCACACCCAGTCTCAGTCTCTGTCTCAGTTACCCTGGGGGCAGGGTCAGCATGGCACTCTGGGATCAAACCAGGTGCTTTAGTCCTCTGAGCTATCTGGCCATCCCTGGAGAGTAGTTTGGAGTAGGTGAAATATGTGACTAAGGATATAAGTCACATGTCAGACAGCACTTGCCACCTAGGAATTATTCAACATTGACAATTTAATTCATTAAGCTTAACATTCCTCAGGAATAACACATAAGAAGTTATAACACTCATCCTTAGTAGACATTAAATAAAGCAATGTCTGCCAGCACTTGCAACAATACTTTACACCTCGTGGAGAATTTAACAGACCTGTGTGTGTGTGTGTGTGTGTGTGTGTGTGTGTGTGTGTGAAACTTTCAGAGGACTCTGGTAGAGTTCAGCACAGGTCCTATCAAATGCTAAACTACTTGTTATGAAGCTTTAGCTCAGGTCAGTTACTGGGAGCCTGGCGCAGGTGTCACTTGCTTCACTTCCAGTTCAATCTCATTTTGCTAATTTCCACCAGGGCAGTGAATATAGACCTCCAGGAGGTGGAATGGACAATTGTGGGGGCGGGAAAAAGTCAGTGTGCTAGGAAAGATACTGATGGAAACTAGGAGAGTTCACTGCTGAACATTTCTTCTTTCTGTCTAATGGTCTGGAAAACAACAGATGCTTCAGGGTAAATTCATCCTCCAACTCTAGCATGACAAAATATTTTCTGAAAGCACTGAGCTGTGGGCACCTGATGCTCTCTAGTTCTCTTGGGTCAGAGTGGAATGTGAGTGCTGTTATCCAGAGTGAGCCCTAACTAAACTCCCACCGCAGTCAGAACTGTGCTCCTACACAGTCATAGGCATGTTGGATATTTGGCTGAATGCCAGAATGCCTCCACCATGTCCCTATTCTGGCATTTCCTCTCTAAGGGGTAACAGTGTCAGCATAGCTCAGTCCTCTTGAAAGGGCATTTTGCTAAAATGCCACATCCTCAGGAACTCCACAGATCTATGGATAATCTAAACTAATTTTGATCTCCAGAAAGGTCTCTATGGACCCCAAAACAAATACCAGTGCAGTTTATTTATTATTTATCTGTTTGTTTGTTTATTTATATATTAATGGCTGGTTCAGCTTGCCTGGGGGTGGGGCAAGTACAGCATGTGGTGCCAGCTATTGAACCTCAGTACCTGAAGTTGCCTAAGCTTTCCTAAGTAGGCGCTTTAGACTGCTGAAGCATCTCACCAGCCACCTGTGCAGTTTAAATGTGTAGCTCAGATCATTCTTGCTACTGTACACTAGAGCAGGGACACAGAGCCATGGTCATACACCAGGCCTCTCTTCCTAAACATGTTGCAAACTGAAAATGACAGACCCAGTCAAACCTTGGTTAGTGAAATCTCTCAAAGTATAGCAATGTTTTCAAAACATAACAAGAAGGAAAGATGTTCTTAGTTTAATTAGGTGCAGTTTTCATACAAATGTACTCATTCACAATCTCAAGCCAGTATTATATATATATATGGGGAGACAGCTTGGCAGTCTAAATGCCTGTCTAGGTAAGCATAGAGACTAGGGTTCAATTACTGGCACCATATGGTGGTCCTGTACCATGTGGACCACGAAAACTGGGCATAGTGGCACATGCCTATAATCCCAGCACTGAGGAGACTATGATAGGAGGATACTACAAACCTGAGGTGCATAGCAAGACCCTGTATCAAATAAGTCTTTAAAAAAAGAAAAGAAACTATATTCTATATTTGAAAACACAGCATCTTTGATAAATAGAAAGGAACTTCTCTGTCATTTAAACAAACCATGATTGGACTTTTAGAGTAAGTAGGAAAATACATTTTGGCTGAAACAATGTTTTCTTTTAGCTAAGCTTGAATCATTTAAATTAATTTATTTTTTTTTCTGTTCAGGGTCTCACTATGCAGCTCTCACTCATAGTGATCCTCCTGTTTTCTGCCTCCCAAAGGCTGGGGGTACAGGCACACGCCACCACATCCAGACTGATTCTTTTAAATAGTGTGAACACAATAATAACGTGTAGATGGAGTAGAGAATTTCAAGAACAGTGAAATGTATTCTGTGACCACCGTAGTGGATATGTACCATTAGACAGTTGTCCAGATTCTTAGAATGGACATTAAAACTAGTGCTGAATGTATCCTTGTTAAAGAAATGGAGTCCATTATCATAATAATGAGGATGTGTCAATGAAGGTCAACTGTTGTAGCAAAGGTGCCTCTTTGATGGGACATTTTCATAGTAGGAGAGAATGTGCATGTATAGAACGATCTCATATGTGAAATATCAGTAACTTTTGCTTCATTTTGCAGCAAAACTTCAAGCAGTTCAAAAAATAAAATCTATTAAAAAAAACTAGCAAGTAATCCATCTGTCTCTGTATCAAACCTGAAGACCGACATAAATGTTCTGTGAGTATCAGCTGGTTTGTTCTGAGCTACGCCTGAGACTCCTTAATACATCAGTGTTAGTGTCAGGCTGAAGTGGTGGTACTGACGTGTGCTTTCTGTGTCTGGCACGCGATAGCAAAAGGAAGGAACAAGGAAGGCCACACGGAACCATGGGTAATTTAATGACATCTATTCTGGGGCTGTTTATGGCTAATTCATTTATCAAGGACACTACTCTACCCTCAAACGGTTAGCTATTCAGAAATCTGCCAAACCACAGCCATTTGTGGGAAAGAATCACAGCTCTTGGGTAGGAACATGAGGAGCATAGTTCATAATCCTTTTTAAAGTAGGGTTTCCGGAAAGTATCCTTTGCTCCCGAAACATTAATAGAAAATCTGGATTGCTTCTGATTTCTGAACTTTGGGTCAAAAGGGAAACTGTCTGTAGATATAGCCAAATATAAAGCTGAGTTCACTTATTACATCACCAATTGGAGAAGTTACGGAGTTCTGTCTAAGTATAATGCCTGGCTGAGAGCCATCACAACAAGGAAGGAGAATACATATTAACTTAGGCTTTGAGGAAACAGGGCAGCTCCCATCTCCCTACTGTAATGCTGGAAATGTACTTAGACATACAGTGTGTGAAAAGCCTTGATGTCCTACGAGGTGTCAATAGTTGGGGCTGCATCACTAAAGTGGAGAAGGGAAAGAACTTGAAAATCACAAAAAGGTCTAAATTTCTAGTACATAAGATGAGTAATTGGACATCTACTGTTCACTAGAACTGTAATTAATATTATATAATGAAAATGTCTTATCAAAATATTTTAAGTACTTTGCACTTACTCTCCCATTCACAAACATTATTAGAAGGTGACAGGTATGTTAATTAGCTTTCCAACAGTAATCATTTAATTATACATTTACATTATGTTGTATACCTTAAATATATATAACATAAATATGTATAATAAAATTTTATTTTTAGATTATATTTTCCTGAGAGAAATAAAAAACAAAACAAACTACAAAAAAAAAAAAAAAAAAACTATAAGAAATGCATAGCAAAACATTCCAAACTTTGAGGATTTAAAACAAGAATTTATTTTAGGGCTGGGGATATAGCTCAGTGGCATAAGTGCCTGCCTGGCAAGCATGAGGTCCTAAGTCTACTCCCCAGTACCATAAAATAATAATAATCAAAAATAGTAATTAGTAATAATAATTTATTTTTTCTTATAATTGTGTGAGTCAGGATTCAGTGAGGGATCAGATGAGTTGTTTATTCAGTTCTATTCAGCTAGCTGCATTGAATAACCCAATGACTTCACTCCATGTCCCTCGTAGGCCATCCAGGAAGTGAAGCACTCTCCTGCAGTCTGAAGAGAAGCCTCTCTGACCACAAGATTAGCACTCAGTTCAGGTAAAGACCCAGATAAACACTAATTCATCTGGATGAATGCCATATTTCTATCTTACTACACAAGTAAACGTTTCTGAAAATATAAATATGTAAGATTCAAAGACAGACAAATTGCCTCTCTTAGAAATATTTTAGCTAGCTATAGTTGTTCTATCTCTGTAACACCTCTGGAAATTTCAAGAAAAAAATTACACATTATGGAGGAACTGGGTACTCTTGAGACACTTGAATTAACTGAAGTACTTCCAACTTCATCTGCTAAATATTTTCAAATACCTAAAAATGCCTAACAGCCTCCATACATTCATTCCTGGACTTCCATCTGGAAATCTGCTAGGACCCCAGTGTGGTTTTGGGTGTGGAAGACCCACCTGCCAACAGCATGAAAAAAGAACTTGAGGGGAAGAGGCCATACTGTTTGGAGATTTTCTCACTGGTTTTCCTGCTATGAACTCAGCTGTTCTCATCCCCCTCCAAAGGAGCTCAGATCCTCACTGTTGCTGAGGTTGGCCATAGTACTCTTCAGGGGAGCTCACTCCTTACTTTGAGCATCCCTTCCTGGTTCTAGTGCAGATCTCTAAGCCTGCTGTCACAAATCCTTCTTCCCATGGGTACAAACTTTCTAGCTTCCGCCAATAGGCTTTGAGCCTTCCCACTGTAGATCCTTAATATAGACTTGCATGAGACATTGTCCTGGGCTCTAGGCCCCCAGATGGGTTCCTGCATGACACTGCAATAGATTCTAGGTCTTCAGCTGCACTGGTGCAGGACATTGCCGTGGCCTTCAGGCTCTCAGCTGAGTTCGTTAGGTCTCTAACACATGGAAAGGTCTCTTGCACTCATCTGCATTTGACTTCTTGGTTTAATATTATAAAATAATCCTATAAATTGTGTCCTGTATTACATCTATTCCCTTGCAAACTCTGGCTACCATGTATGTTTTGCAAGCATGCGTTTGCCCATGATCTCTACTCTTGAGTTATCAAGCCTGTGTATCAATAAAGTAAAATCCATATTGCCCATGGAAAGGTTATACAGGTGGGTGTAGGGCACTGAGGTATGAAAACAAAGTTTTAAAGAGAGAGAACACACAAGTTTCCTTATCCAAAAAGAGACTCAGGAATATGAAAAGCATAAATTAGTGAAGACATTATACCCAGATGTCAAAATAGAATTTTAAAATCAAGAACACACAAATACATTTTCCAAAGCCTAGTATGAATAAGTTGTATGATCAACATTAAATGCCTTGACCTGTCAATAGCTTAATGATTTTCATCCACTCCAGCTGATGATGTATTTAGTAGCATTTTTACTAACACTCAGGAAATTCTTCTTAGCTTATGCAAAGAGTATATAAAAGTAGGAAAAAGAACATGCACTTTAGAATCAGAAAGACTCAAATAAGTTACTTGATGTTGCTTAAAGAACAAGATAATTATTAACCTAAGACAATGATTATTATTTTGTAGTCATGCTATAATTAGCAATAGTCATTATTCAATAAGTTTGAATATCCTTGAGGTTAGAGACTGTTTCACTTAGTTTATGTTCCTGATGAGTAAAAAATCACTAAATGCACATAACATATACTACATAAAAAGGATGTTTGAGAGAACTTGGCCAGAAAAGGACAACTCCTAGTTTGATTTCAATTCATGTAATATTCATGCTATTATTGTCTGAGATACATTATAGTTTCCTTTACACTTTTCCTCTCTTGATGCTTAATATGGGTTGGTTCTGCCTTAGTCTTTGTACTGTAGATACATCTATTTAGCTTCTGGCATGTGGGTCATGATTGTCAGAGTAGACAAGTCTAATTAGTTTCTGAATCTTGGGTTATAACTATAACATTCCTAACCCAAGGTTCTTTTTATTTTAGGATTGCATCATGTTATTCTTTCAAAACCATTCTATGTGTTATGTTTTCAGTTGACTCAATTATGCTTAATTAAGAGCAATAATTCATGAAGACTTGGCCTCACCTTCTACCTGCCCTATGTCCCTTCCCTGTAACCAGTCCCCATGATCAACATTTTATTCCAGTGCTGTCCCTTCCTGAGTCATGCTCCCTAATGAGCTAGACAAAAATCTGTGTGACTGAGGCCCTCTTACAGTGACTCCAACTCAGGAACCACAAGTCAGAGTACAATAATTTGTGGTTCTGATGCACTGTTGGGTATGATCTTATGCTTCCAGGTCCTGAGACACACTGAGGAGCACTACTCCAGCACCCCAATTTCTCCTGATATATAATTATTTTTCATCCTACTGCAACTTTTATTTTCTTTTTAAATTTCTTTTCTCTGGAATATCCTTCTTGGCCCTTTTCTCTTAGGAAAATTCTACTCAACTTAAGCCCCAAAGTCCTGTGATAACTCCTCTCTAATGGTGTTTCTGTCCTATTCTTTACTTCTAAAATGTCATTCTCTCCCAAGTAGCACTATCACTAGTTTCTTTCACCTAACCACATCTGAATAGTTTGCAACGTGTGCTTCTCTTTTTTTCCCAGTAGACTGTTAGTTCATTGTGATCAAAGGCTATATTTTCCCCTCCAGCTTTATGTTCCATTCAGTACAAGGGTTTTGGATACAAAGACATGTTTAGTATTTTTGTTCTTGACGACATTATGACTAGTAGTTGTTCTTCCATCTGCAAGTTAAATTATAATTGCATTACAACTTCTTATTAAAGATTTTGTTTAGTTTGCATTTGAAAATACAAACCAGAAGGCACAGGAAGGCTGTAGATTAATTCTCTACAGGGATACAGGGGTTATTATGTTACTGCTGTGTACAGTAAGGATCTTGAGGAACGTTGGCACAGTCTAACAGTTACAATTCCCTCTAACAGCCATCCTCATTTTCAGGAACTTTCAGTGGGCCAGAGTCATTAGTGACAAAACATCTCCAACATACTCTCCAAATAGGAAAGTTATTGCCTGTGTGTAATGAAGGAGAATTGATCTAGTAATAGCTTCTTCTTAACCTACCTGAGCTTCATTTCATGTTAGGACCCATCAAAATCTATAAACTACCTTGAGATTCATGGGAAGTTTTATTTTTTAAAAAAGTACAATGCTTCAAGAGTGATATAAGTATCCAATACTACTACTTCTGCTTCCATGAGGTAGTCCATAAAGGAGCTCTCAACATGGAGAAATAAAGAAGAAGGAGGGTTCTCTCAATGAGCTTCATTTGCTTGGCTGAAATTTCTCATTTATGAATTAACATTTCTAGATCGAAGCAGGGAAGGCTTATAGGAAGCTTGGGGACAACCATGTTTACCCTTTCTTATCAAGGGTGAATCATCCTATACAGTATATTTTGCTTTCAAAAATACACTTGGCTGAAATTGACAATGTAACATCCATCAACAAGGATTCATTGTAAGAGGATGCTGTCACAAAATTTCCCCTAATAACAAAATAATCTACTAGGGTCTTCTCTAACCAGGAAACTCTATCTCAGGGGCTTAAATAAGGGCTTGTTTTTTGACTTACCCAACCCTTGTATTTATTATATAACAGACTAAGAACATCTGTTTATGTACAGAAGGCATGAATATTTAGTAGACTATTACTTTTATCTGTAATGGAAAATAGAGAAAATAGTTCAATGTAAAGCACACTGTTTAGCAAAGTCACAATGATCTTGCTGGCAACTTTCCAGAAAATATCAGACCCTAGATCTCCAGTCAAAGGTCTTGTGGTAAATATGTAAGGTCAGTTTGGCAAGGAAATTGCTAGCGATTGAGCCAGATCCAAAGATGGATCCCAGCTTTCCTGGGTTGCAAATCTTTTTTCCGCAGCCCACAGTCTTCTTCTGTGGGTGTTCTTAGTTTTCTCTCTTCCTATTGATTACTTTATCTGTTCCTGCACATTTTCTTGACTCCCTCCTAAATTCTACTTTTACATACATTTGTTAAACATCATTTTACCTTCAGTTCCATTGCTCATTGCCAAATTCTTTCAGTGTTTTTGAACTCAAATTACTGAAAGAATCTAATGTGTTCATCACACTCTAAATCACACATACATAGGTCAGTATGTGCTCACTTTGAACCAGGAAGAGGAGGAAAGGAACACATACTACAAACCAGGGCTGCCTTTTAAGGAGAGAAACTGCCATTATCAGTCAGACAAAGTACATTGAAGATAGCACAATTTAGAATATAGCACAGAGAATTTGCATACCATTTATATTCAGTCTTCCTAGAAAAATGGTACGTTCAAACGATTATTAGTGCAATGTGATGTGGAGCATTTCTTCATGTATTTATAGGCTTGTTGAATTTCTTTCTCTAAGAATTGTATGTTCATCTCAGATGCTCATTTCTGGATTGGGTCTTTTAATTTTGGGGCCCTAATGGTTTTTAGTCCTTTATAAATTCTATATAGAAGACCTTTGTCCGAATACTTATTAGTTAAAATCTTTTTGAAATTCGTGGGTTGTCTTTTCACTCTGTTGGTAATTTCTTTGAAGTGCAAAAACTTCTTAGTCACAGGAGGTCCCAGTTGTTGATTTTTTCAAGTATTATACGTGCGTTTCAACTTTTGTCCATGAACTCTTTGCCTACCCTGATGTCTTCAAGATTTTCTCCTACCTTTTCTTCCGGAGATTTAATGTTTCTCTTTTAATATTTAGATCTTTAATCCATTTTGACTTTACTTTAGTGCATGCTGATAGACCTGAATCATGTTTTGGTTTTTGACACGTAGAGACCCAGATTTTCCAGCACCATTCGCTAAAGAGGCTATCTTTCTTCCAGTAAACATGTTTGGCCCTTTGTTGAAGATAAGGTGGCTGAGTGTGTTTGCTTTATGGAAGTCTATACTACACTCCAAAATATTTAGTATTTAATGTAACAATTTCTTTTATTCATTCCAGGATTCCACATTATGTTTAGCCATCATGTCTTTTAGGGATTTTTAATAGTTATTTATTTACTTAATTACTTACTTACTTATTTTTAGTGTATTTAGTACAAGATTTACAGGGTCTCAGAACACAGATTGGACATGAGGTGATCCTCCTGTTTTCAACCTTTCACATGCTAGGATTACAGATGAACACCACCATGCCCAGTTTGAACCACCATCTCAGCATGCCCTGGGGTTTGGCTGACACAGCATGTGGTGCCAGGGATCATACCCAAGTCACTACACATTGCCTAAGCAGGCACTTTGATCTCATGACCTCTCTGACTGGTCCAGATACTTGTTTTAAAATTTGTTTTTCATTTACTTTTTTGAAAATGGATAATTATATAGCATATTAAAATTGTAGACAAATATTGAAATGTGAAAGATATAAGATGTAGACAAAGTGAATTTTACAGAAATATTTCTGAAATGAATATATGCCATGAGATCAATAATAGATTGCACATTGTAAATAAATTATTTATAAACTTAAATGAATTTAACGATAAAAATTGTCTAAAATGGAAATGAAGAAGAAAGCATTTCAGATCAGTCATATAATAGTTCACTCTGTGCCATAATCAAGAAACTTATATTCATATAATTAGAATTCTCAAAGTAGAAAGGGGTAGACAATAAATATTTAAAGATTTAAAGTTTCTAAATTTAATTGCAATTATGACACCACATTTAATCTCTTCAAACACAAGTGACACCTGGCCAGCAGTAAGCACCATGGACACTGCCCATGTGCGTGACATACTAGAACTTTGTGCGATATCCTATACCCAAACTGTTAGAAGTGCTGGTCATATATTTGCCATTTCAGTCATTATGCTATATTTTATTCTTAGTAATTCTTTACTGCCATGGAAACTTTTTCTTAGATGACATTTTTGTATATATTCACCTGCTCAAATACTTCATGAATACTCTGAACTGATCACAGACTCACACATATGATGCACAACATTCTGAACTCTTAGTTGGACTCATGATTTAATTTTATCTTTGGTTATTGTTTTGAAATATTTAATTTTAAAATAATTAATATTTAATAAATGTTCTGTATATTATTTAAAGTTTTGTTTTATGATTTATACTGTATCTTTTACTTGCAATCTACTTATAAGACATGGTATGCAATTTTCTCCTAGTATTAGAAACTTTTAAGAGTATATTTCCATTTTCCATTGACTGTATATTAGCTCTTCTTTGTCTTTTATGCACACACATATATATGAAATATATATATATATATATATATATATATATATCCTGTTTTGTAGAAATCTTTAATAACATTTTAAGTGGGTTCATCTAATATAATTAAATTTTACAGAGTCCTGCATAACTACCAATTTGAAAGCTCTTTATTCTTTATCCAGAACCATACAGCAACCTCTCTTACCTCCTGGATTGTGGTCTTTGTTATTTTCCATATGCTACATCTGAAGATATTAGAATATTTTGAGTTTGTATACCTGGAAAATATTTTACTTTTAGTTTTTGAAAGTATGTTTGCTCAGATCTTAATAGTTTGTGGAAGTACTCTGTGGAATGTCCTGCAACTGGGATTTATGCAATGCTTTTCTTTCTCTGAAACTGGCATTGTAAGTGTGGGAAGGAAGATCACTGAGGTAGATAAGTGCTGCTTCCATCGCCTCATATCAACATGCTATGATTTTCATGTAGTTAGTGCCAACTTCTCATCGCTGACATTAACCTTGAGGTAGTCTGTGGGTTTTCTACACCATTAGCTTACTCTTTGTTTCTTGTTTCACACATGTTAATGTTGTGAAGGATCACACTGGGTGCAGCCCACACTTAAGGAATAGAGAGCTATACTCTACTCCCTCTCAGCAGCAACCAGAATTCACTTAGCACTGCAAGCATGATCTTGAAAGGGGTTAGAGTCAGAATATTTGTCTCCCCAAAATTTATATATTGAAACATAATCTCCAAGATAGTGGTATATAGAAGTAGGGCCTTGGAGAGATAGTTAGGTCTTGGGGTCGCTAAGGTCATTCCTCATGCATGGGATTAATGGCTTGATAAAGAAGCTTGAGAGATATTGGCCCTCCTAAGAGGCAAAGGACATAGTTAGGAAGCATGGTCTATAAGGATCAAGTTACTATCAAAATCTTCTGATATCTTGATCTTTTTTCTTTCTCTCTCTTTCTTTCTTTCTTTCTTTCTTTCTTCCTTTCTCTTTCTTTCTCTCTCTTTCTTTTTTGTTGTTGTTGTTGTTTTGTTTTATTTTTCTGGTTTAGCTTCTGTTTTTCATGCTGAGGACCAAACTCAGGACTTGCCAATCTATTAGGTAATCTTTCTGCCACTGAGTTAAATCCCAACCCCAATGTGGTGTTGTTTTGTTTTGTTTTGTTTTTATTTTTAAGGAAGGGTCCACAGGGTATTCGGGGTCTCACTACTAGATGGGACTGGTAGTGGTCTGCCTGTTTACAGCCTCCCAAGAGTTGGGATTATAGGCACATGCCACCACACCCAGTCTCAATTGACATCTCAGTGCACCCCAGGGATAGGGCTGGCAAGGCAACTGCTGGTATTTTGATCTTGAACTTCTCAGCCACTGAAACTATGAGCAATACATGTTTAACGCTTACATATCACCTAATCTAAGGTATTTTGTTTCAGCAGCCCAGACAGACTGAGAAAGAAACAATGCCCTAACTCCTGCTGCACAGAGCATAGCTGCCTATCAGGCGTTTGCAAGTTAGTTGGCAATGCAAGAGCTGAGTTCTCACCCTGAAGCTGTTCCTTCAGAATCCACATTTGAATGGGATGTTCATGTGAGTTTTATGTGCTTGAGGTTGGCAGCCACTGCTAAGGAACAAGAGACAATAAGGGCACAAGCACTGTACGTGTTGATGGCAGGGAATCTGCATTTCAGCCTCTGAGCCTTCTATCACTATTGGCAGAGACACAGGGAGAACCATGAGGCTAAAGGGACTATGTATACTGATATCACAAGTGTAACTTACTGACGACCTGGAGAATGACTATTGAAATCAAGACTCCACCCCTCCATCTTGGTTTCTTCTCTTGTACATCAGGCTGACAGCTTCTTCATTGGATTAAACAAAAGAATAAATGCTGAGATATAAAACTCTGGGCATGTCTGCTATATAAGTCCTAAATAAATACTTTTCATAGCTGATTAAACGTTATTATTGAATTACTAACACTATTATTACTTTTTTTTTTTTTTTTTTTTTTTTTTTTTTTTTTTTTTTTTTTTTTTTTTTTTTTTTTTTTTTTTTTTTTTTTTTTTTTTTTTTTTTTTTTGTCTTTTTGAGACAGGGTCTTGCTATGCAGTTCAGGCTGGCCTTGAGCTCACTTTTGTAGCCCAGGCTGGTCTCAAACTCACACCGATCCTCCTGCCTCAGCCTCCCAAGTGCTGGGATTACAGGCGTGAGCCACCACGCCTGACTTAACACTATTATTATTGTGTGAAATACATATTCTCCAAGAATAAGAAAGCTGTTTCTAGCTTCGTGACTTATTTTATCAAGATATATAAAGTTCCATTTATCTAGGAGCAAAAGCGTAAGTTCTAGTGTAAGAATCTTCACCTCTTTTACTATTTGGTGATGTTAAAATTTTGAAATTCAAAAACATGCACCTGGGGCACAGCAGCATGGCTCAGTGGTCTAAAGCGCCTGCTTAGGAAAGCTTGGGCAGCTGCAGGGACCGCGGTTCCATCCCCGGCACCACATGCTGTGCCAGCCCTGCCCTCAGGGCAGGCTGAGCCAGCCATAAAAATAAACAAACAAACAAAAGTTCTGAAACAAGAAAAAAATTAAAAACAAAAAACAAAAACATGCACTATAACATCACATTGCATCTAGTAAATATGCACGATTCTTATTTGTCAAAAAATAAAAATAGTTATGAATGTATATAAGTAATTCCCTGTACTGATAAAATCAGCATTTTAAAATGAAAATTAATGTAACTAGGCCCTAAAGAAGATAGCTAATGTTCAGAGTACTTTAGAGACAGTCACTACACAGCAACTGCGTATCCTGCTTTCTTCTGGCAAGTGAGCTGGCTTGCTCTAGAGGGTCGTCTGGGGGACATAGTTGATCTATTGTTCCCTATGCCCTCCTGCCTGGGACCCCCTGGCAGAAACTACTTGAAAACTTTGCTGAGGAATTATTAATGGTCTTTATTCGGATCTTCCACTTCAGTTTTCACTTTTAATTGAGGTGAAATTCCTCATTTGTGTCCAGATCTTCTAACATTAGCTTGTAAGATCTGCTCTACTATCACTTTTTCATTATGTTGTATTATGGCAATATGCAGTTTAATGCTTTGAAGGCAGAGAAAAATGCATTCAGTTCCCCGGTGTTCTACTTGATAGCCACTTTAGGGAGCAAGAGACACTGAGACTCAGTAAGCCTCAATTTGCCCATCTATTAAATAGGAATAACATTATCTTCATAGGGCACTACCAGGATGAATTGCTGCCGGGCATGCAAAGTGTACAGCAAATTGCTAGCAAATGGAAAACGCTGATATGTTTCCACCTTGAGACACTGCTCTCCAGGAAACCCTTGTAATATATTACATGAAAATCCCTAGCCAGTGAGGCTGCATTGTAACTTCTAGATCAGTACATGTGGTCTTGGCCTTAGCGCTCAGCTTACCTAGAAACAGTTTACTGGGAGTGTACACAGAGAATTGATTAAAACACAGCTACAATGTTACTTACCTAGAGACAAAAATTAAAGTGAGAACTACAACTGGCTAAAAATACTCATGATTTTTAAATATTGTAAGGCATGGCCTGCTTTTGTAGACAAATGTATAATAGCAGAAAACTTCAGTTTTCAGTATGGTTAAATTAATTTAAATTAATCAATGAAGTAAAAATGTATTTCCAAAGGAAATGTAAGGACTGGCCAAATAGCTCAGCAGATTAAAGTGCCTGCAAGCAGGTGCAGGGGCTGGGGCTTCATTCCCTGGGGGCCTTCTGTGCTGGCCCTGCCTCCCGGGCACACTGAGTCAGCAACTGCAACTGGGCATGGTGGCACATGCCTGTAATCCCAGCTCTTGGGAGGATATAAACAGGTGGATCACTATGAGTCTGATCTTGTAGTGAGACCCTGAATACCCTGTAGATCCTTCCCTAAAATAAAAAAAAAAAAAGAAAGAAAAAAGAAAAAAAGAAAGAAAAACATTTAAATTAGAGGGTTAGTGAGTGCATTCTTCATTTAACAGAGCAATCTGAGAAGTAATTAATCTAACATGAATTTTCAGTGTGTGTGTGTGTGTGTGTGTGTGTGTGTGTGTGTGTGCGCACAGAAAGGTACTAGGGATTGAACGTAGGGATTTAGTATTAAGCTAAGTCCCCAGCCCTTTTCTTGTTTTGAAAGATGATATTTCTAATTTTGATTTCCTGAGTGCCCTGGGATAGAGCTCCCAAATCTCCTGCCTCAGCCTCCTTGAGTGTTGGGATTATGGATATACACCACCATTCCAGCTAAGTCCTACCTTCTGTAAAATTCATGTAAAATGGATAGGTCACTAAGAAGCTACTGGTGTAGTTCGAAGCACAAGAAGCCAAGAAAAACAGTGGATAAAATTGGCCTCTATCACACACTCAGTTTTAGTGGTCAGCTGAACCTTCTCACTCACTGGATAACATCCTGAAATCGATCGTTGCCAGCTCAGGTACAGTAGCAATTTGGGCTCACTGTGAGAAGGTGTCTGGGATCCTACTCATTTTTAGTTCCTTCTACTCAAAGGGGCTGTTCTTAAATGTTCTAGCTTGGGGAGCCTTCGCCCACACATATCCCAAATCATGGCTCTGGCTATAAGAGCCTGTGCGCTAACTCAGGAGCAAGCACAGAGGACAGCAGTCATGCTTCACCCACCAAGGCCTTTCTCTCACCCCCATGCTGATGTGGTCCTGTCTGGTATTTTGAGCCTGATCCCAATGGGGCATGACTGCAGTGACACCAGCAGATGCCCCGTGGGCCATCATGTGACTGAGTAGCCAGAAACACCAGCACTTGGGATGGTTTTTTAATTATCCTATAGTATTCACTCTCAGTCCCCTGTGGGTGAAGCTTGAATTGTCTGAGTCCCATTTCAATTTCCCAACCACCAATCTAGAAACACCACTCTCTTATTTCTCTGTTTATTTGTCTCTTCTTTGTGAACAATTAGTCTGTTTGAAATAAATCAGAAGAAAGAATTAGAGTAATAGCTGTTTGATGGCCAAACTAATATTCTGTGAACAGTGCAAGGATCAGCACATTTTAAGCTTATTTTTTCAAGAATAATTATAGTGCAGGACATCAGTAAATACTTGCTGTTCTGAATAGAGATGAATACAGTAGTGGAGCCCATTGCTAGGAACCAAGAGGTTACATTATTTAAGTAGAAACCTTCATGGTATGGAATTTCCTCACGTGACTGTACTGATAAGAACCCAGATGTCCAAGCTAAGTGCTACCCTCAATCTCTAGGTTACCATGTAGTGAATAGCAACTGGTGCAGTGCTGAGTCATAGACAAGACTTTCCCCATTGTCTCGGTACCACCAATCATGAGATGTTAAGACTGCTTTAAGGATGCAAATCCATCTACAATTGATTGGTCTCTTCAGGTTGACTGTTCCTTTTTTTTTGACCATTCCTTTTCTTAAGTGGTTTTTCACCCTCCTCTCTTTAGCACCATTACATCTACACCTTGTGGGTTGAGTTTTGATTCTAACTGTGTCATTTACTATGTTTCATTAAACAAGTGGCCCAACTTCTTTTGAACTAACCCCCTCCAGTGACACATGGTAGATCATCTTCAAAGATGGTTTCCAATAGCTCTACCCGGCCCCGTATGCACAGTGCCATCCTTCACATCCGTAAGTGGAATTTACTTTCTCTTCTATTAAATCTGGCCTTTTAATGTGCCCTACCCAAGAGGATTCAGCAGAAGAATTGCTGTGGCTGTGCCAGTGTAGGCCTTAAAGGGCCTGTTCAGTTCTTTCAAAATCAGGCTATTCTCTTGGTGAGGGAAGTCACCTGGGTAGAGTACCACATAAAGGAGAACAAAGCACCCGTCTGATAGCCTGGACCAAAGTCAGGCATGTGAAGGAGGCTTTCTTCTACCCAGCCTCAGTGCCACTCAGCCAACATAGTTCATCTGTATCTCAAACATGATAACCCGTCTCAAATGAACCTTCTCTGAGTTCAGTCCAAATTTCCCACAGAATCATAAGGAATCAAATACTGCCATCTCTAGCTACTTGGTTTAGAACAGTTTGTTACATAGCTGAGGCTAACTGGTACAAGTGGTACATGCAGATTATGCTATTTCCCCTTTTATTAAGAAATTTGGAAAATCAAATAAAATAGTCAATATGTAAACTCTTCTAAACTTATGAGTAGTTTATTAGTTTTACTTTAAGATGTCTGGAGCTTGGAGTATAAAACACTCATATTCTCTGGAGTACTGAAGACAGGGAAAGGGAACAGATGTGAGAACATGAGATACCTGTTGCTATAAAGATAACAGCATTTTTTAGCTACCTCCTGGATGCTAAGCAGTGTGACGGCCAAATCACAATGTCCTGGGGGTATAAGATAGCAGTTCCCTTTTACAATGAGATAACAGACCAGTCACCAAGGCAACCAATGAAACCAATGGATGGTGGACTCAAGATTGTATACTTACTTGAAAACAAAGTCTTTCCAGTTATATATATATATATATATATATATATATATATATATATATATTCCACTTTTCTATGGGCTCCTTCATAGGTAGCAAAAAAATTCAAAAATAAAAGTGGCACAGTGACTAAGTGAACACAATGAAGTGTATTTTGAGTTTTTTAACTGTCCCACCACCACCAAGAATCTTCATTCTGCCTCTCACTTGTGTCTTAAGCATTCTGAGTTTAACAGAGAACAACAGTATAGAAAGCACTGCAACACTGAAGACACACTGCAACCAACTACAACACGTGCAGGTGTCTGGACATTGACATCTGCAAGTAGGCGCAACTGGAAGAAACTCACAGAGATCAGAATATGAGCCAGGAATGTTTGCATCAGCGATGCTGTTCTGACAGCCTCCCAAAATAATTTGAAGCAAATAGGTAAATTAGAGGAAAAAAATTAGCTAATATTTGGTTCTGGTAATCAATGAGAACTGCTGAAAGGGATCTTGGCGATGCTCTTTCCCTGGATGAGATGGATCTGGTATGAGTTAGCTTGATACATGCTTTCTTTCTCTGTAACACTGCAATCTGAAAGCAATTAATGAAACATCTTCTGAAACATCTTCACCAATGTTTGTAATCCAAGTGTTCTTGCACTGCTATACATGAAAGAGGACATAATTTTCATGACTTAGTGTTCTTGTATTCGAGTTCCATTACCTTGTAACTTTAGCCTTACACCTTTATTTCTTCTTAGTAAAACCAATGATACAATTTAAAACTCTTCCACAGAGAACTGTTGAAATTTCATGATAAACTGCTCTGTGTTCAAATATGGTTATGCAAAAACATTCAGACACAAAACCAAAACAAGGCATTTCATTTTTTGCACATATTAGAATATCCATTTCAAACTAATTCTTTTGCCAGCATTCACAGACATAAATTTATTTTCTGTGCTCCTTAGTCTGAAATAGCTCATCCTCTTCAAATCTCTGCCAATATCCAATTTCATTTTGCCTAGAGTATTTTAAAATCAGGTAACTTAACTGATATTAACCTTCTGTATGAGGCCCTTTCCTGAAACTCCTTTATTTTCTTTTTTTAATTATTGCAACCCATGCATGCATTCAGGATCCAATTTCAAAGTAGTTTTTCATAAGGAATCTGATAAGGTGCTTGCTGCAGGTGTGAGTAGATTTATATAACTGAGGTTAGGTAGCAAGCACATTTCATAGATAAGGAGGACTAACAGCTCCTTCCATAGGCCTGCTGTTAATTAATGTTCAAGGCAGCAACATGGAAATATGCGCTTTCAGATAATTAGCTTGCAAGAGTGTGACATGGGCTTTACCTTACAGTCCATTTAAATCTACATGATACTAGGTGTGGTTGGGAGGTCATAAAACAGAGAACAAAAAGATGAAAACATAAAATATCCCAAAATATTCACTCTTAAAATTTAAATCTCTGTTTGAATTCATCACTAGATCATGTAAAATTAAACATGTCCAATGAGTTCTCAAAGCTATTAAAATGAGAAAATATACTTCCTCTTTCAAATTATTTTGCAGAATGCTTTGAGAGGACCAGTTAATGAAAATGCACTTTGAAAGCCAAACCGAAGTACTGCAGGGATAGCACAGCAGATAGAGCAGGAGGCCTCAAACAATGGGAAAGAGGAAAGGAAACCAGAGTAGAGTAATCCTACTTTATCTCAAATTTCATTGTCAATGAGGGTTGTGACTTAAACAGATGAACTATTTCTGTACTACAGAAGGCTTGAAAAAGTTTTGAAGTACATAAAGATGTGTCCAGATCTTTATGTTTTTGGGCTTACAAAGAAAATTAGATTTGGCAAGGACTGGCCAATGCTCTACTTAATACAAACAGTCCAAGCTATGAATTTTGCTTCTTTTCTTTTCTTTTATGTATTTGGTACAGGGTTTCACTATGCAGATCAGACTGGAGGTGATCCTCCTGTCTCACCTTCACCAGAGCTGGGACTACAGGCACATGCCACCATACGCAGTCTTGGTGGCCCAGCTCAAGGTGCCAGGGGTGGGGCTGGCATGTCCTGCGGTACAAGGGATCAAATAGAGGTCCAGATTCCCCCACTTGCTTAGGCATGCCTTAGATCACTGAGCTATCTTGATGGCCTGAAGTTTGCTTCTTTAGGCAGCACGTATTCTCTCTGGTTTGTCAGAGCCTGTCCCAGCCCCATCATGTACATGTAAGACAGGTCTCCCCTCCTTAAACTAGAGCTGATTACCTTGCTTTGTTTTCTCATAGAAGCCTGAGGTTACAAAAGCAGGAGCATGATAATTTCTGGACTCCCAGAATGCACTGGGGACATCATGCTTATCACCCCATTCTTATTTTCCATATATATATATATATATATATATATATATATATATATATATATGTCCACCTAAGTTTTCTCCTGGAGGAGAAAACCTCTTTCAGTTGTAAAACTGAAGTTATGGAAACCTCAACTTAAGCCCTCATCATTCAGTTACTATTTTTTTTGGTACCAGAGTTGGAACTCAGGACCTTGCACTTGCAAGTCTAGGCCAGTTGTTGCAGTGTTTCCACTGCTGAGGCTGGAGTTCTGATAAGCTAAGTCTACAAATTGCTTTTGCCATGAATGCTGATATAGCTATTATTCTTGTCAGCCCATCTCCAAAAACAGCTTAACACTGGATTAAAAGAATCGAAAGCCTTGGAGCACTTGTTGCTTTGGAAGGGCAGAGCAATCCCATCTGCCACAGGACTGCCTCCCCTTGGCTATTTGATCAAGGGCATGGCATGAACCTCTCTCCTCCTTAGTGCTATGCTACTTTCTGTGCTATTACAAGTCCAAATGCTTAACCCATAGCCATCTGCCTACTGAACTATCTCTCCTAGCCCATAGAGCCAATAGATGTAATTGTTTCAGCAGCTCCCAAATGACAAGGCTGGAGGAATTTCCACTGCATGAATCAAGCTGAGCCTTTTTTTTTTCTTGAACAGATGAGAAGCGACTACTCCTCTCTCTATGCTCACCCCTAATTCAAGTCATAGACTGACTAACCTGCCTTTCCCTGGACAGTTCTGTGTGCTGATTATTATCTTACTATCTCTGAGACTCAAACTCAGTCTTCTATTATCTACTTTGAGATTTTGAAATTGGCACTGCAAACCAGCTCTATCAGTCAAGATTTAACTGGAAAAGCAAAAGTAGGAGATGAATCACTCACATAAATACACACATGTACAGTCACAGACACACATATGTACATTTTAATATATTTACTGTAAGACATTGGCTCTGTCATTATAGGGAGTGACTGAGATGCCCTAAAGTACGAACCCCGATTACCTATATCTCTCTTTGTCGCTGTCTCTCTGCCCCTCTCTCCCATTCTCCTCCCCTCCTTTACTCTGGAAGCCTCAGCTCAACTTTGCTTTAATTAAAAACATCTTTTTAAATATTAGCCCATTCAAACATATATTTAATTGTGATATGTCAACCCCACTTCAGTAAGAATCACCTAACATATGAGTAAAGCTTGCAGGTGTCTTGGGCAATTCACATGGAGGATACCAACTGAGGAAAGAAGACCCACCCTAGATATGGGTGGCACACAGGCTGATAGTCTAAATGGAATTTAATAAAAAGGGAAAAAAGAAAAAGAAGGTAGTCTTCCTTATTCTTGCTCAGAGGAGCTCTGGTTTTGCCATTATTTTAGACACTTGTCTTGAGTTCCTTCAGGTTTCCAGTTCAAACAATCTTCAACCTTCCAATGCAGACCCTTTGGTTTTCCAACAGACTCTCACTGGATCTCCTACTTCCCTATATTATATATGTAGACATTTGTACCAAGAACAGTGCAGGCCAGGGAGATACCTCAGTGGCATAAGTGGCTGCCTTGCAAGCACAATGTCCTAAGTTTAACCCCCAGTACAAAACATATAATATTGCTATGATCTATCCTGAGTGTGAGTAGTACTGCTAGTCTATCGTAAGAAGTCTTCAAAGTAATATGCAATACAAATGTAGTAATTATCCCAATTCACCACTTTAAAATAGTGACTATATGTAATACATTTGCAAGACTGAAAAATATAATGCTGCTGGATTGTTGATTCAACATCTGTGGACAAACTAGTAAATGAAAATCATGAGCTCCACACATGTATAAACAAACTGAAAGCTTTTAGATAGGAAAGTAGCTTTTAATTTTATTAAGTTCAGTAAGGAAGAAGTAGCAATAAGATAGCTTCAAAACACATCAAAAGGACAGCGACAGTAATCAATACAATGCATATGGTTGTCTTCATAGGAGGTGTTCGGAGTACAAGATACAGACATAAATATTCTAACCATCATTGATATAAATCTTTCCTCTCACTGAACTAAGAGAAAGTAGTTGTATATATAGTACAAAATTCCATAATGATACTGCATTATCAGTAGAACTGGCAATGTCGGAAGATGTTGACTTGAGCTTTTACATCTCAGCATACTAATCTGGCTTTACTTACTATGAGTGAAGCGTAAACATGTCTGCTGGGTGCTTAAGGCCAAGTTAAAGCAAGACCTGTGTAACAAAACATACAATTTTTGTATCTGACAAGGTCAGTCAAATCCCATTAGGATTTACCTTGAGACCATGTACAGCATTTTGTAGAACTTCTGTCAGTGTCTGCCATCTAGATGAGTCATGGTCATTGTTTGACCAGTTTGGTTTCTGTGAAAGCCTCAGAATGTCTTAGGCACACTACGCATCGTCAATCTCTTTCCTCTGTGGCCCTGTAATCTCCTTAAACAGAAAATCTGGGATACCACTGAGTTATAGGACGTTACAGTACAGGTTCTCTTGTGTCCTGAGTCCTCACTGACCTTAAAGGGCTAGGGCCATAATATTGGCTATCCTCATAATCCTTCTTTTTCTCTAATTTTTTTTGTCTGCAAACATAAGTTGTTAGCACTCCAGAAGAGAAGCTCAGTGATACTATTGCTATATAACATATGCACTTGAGCTTAACATCACTGTCTTTATGAATATCAAACACCTTATACTTCACATGGAACCAGTATTTTCCATCATTCATCGATATTTTAATAAATCCCTGTAGAATGTGACAAAAAAGTTACACATTTTTACACAGAAATTTAGAAATCTAAGCATGTACAAAATTGTAGCAGGTCAATCTATGGCATTTTTGTTTGTCTCTTATTCTTTCATTACCCTTTTTAAAAAAACAAATATTTACTTGAGAGAGAGTATAGCAATAATTGATATAACATTAGAAGCAGCACACATCTAAAAGACAAGAATGACGGGTATTCCAAGCATGGCTTTAGTATTATACAATGCTATCCTCAGGGTCAAAAACCAAGGATACTTATGACCATTGTGTAATTCATCCTGTGTATATATAAGTGCATGATTTTGCCCCTGCCATGTTTCCTAACTTTTCTGCTTGCTGACCCTTCATTGTTTAATCCTTAAGTTCTTGGTTTCCATTTAACTGTGTTATTCCTTTCAATTTTTATTTCTTCTTTTCAGTTCTTATACTAGGGAGACTACATGATATTTACATATGTAGGTCTGGTTTATTTCACTTCTGAATATTTGTTTATGATACATTCACTTATACAGGAAGGCTTCAAGTTTATCATTTTTTGTAGCTGAGTAATATTCTATTGCATAAAAATAACACATCTTTTAAGTATTCTTCAGGTGATGGACATTTAGGTTGTTTCCAAGATTTAGCTATAACAAATTGTGCTGTTATAAACATAGGAGCACAGACATCATTGTGATATGATGTTCTCAGTTCTTCTGGGAAAATTCCAGTAGGAAGATTAAATGTGATTTCCTGTTCTAGATTTTTAAGGAGTCTCCACACTGCTTTCCATAATGGTTGTACTGGTCTGCATTCCTACCAGCAGCGGAGAAGTGTTCTTTTTTCCCCATAGCCTCTCCAACATCTGTTGTTGGTTAATTTCTTTATGATAATCATTTTTTCTGGGGTAAGATGGTACATAAGTCATGTTTTAATTTGCATTTCCTTTATTGCTCATTAAAGGATTGAATAATTTTTTTATTCTCATTTAATATTTTATCAATGTTTTCTTCAGAAGCATTTATTATTTCATATATTTATCCTATCTTATTTTTTGAGAAAATTTTATTTCTTTTAATAAAAAGTAATATTGAGAGAATTTCAAAACACGTTCATAGGATAACCACAATAATTGATACAATGCCTATAGTTGTCTTCATAGTAGTTGTTCCGAGTACAAGATGCAGATGTGATAACTCCTCTAAACACTATTGGTACAAATATTTCTTCTCACTGAACTAAAAGAAAGCAGTTGTATATATAGAGCAATATTCCATTATAGTAATTGTTTATTGGCAGAACTGGCAATGTCAAAAGCTGCTGACTTGAGCCTTTTACAGCTCAGCATACTTATCTGGAATTACTTTTTATGCCTCACGGTTAAACTTTTCTGCTGGGTGGTTAAGGCCAAGTTGAAGCAACACCTATATAACAAAACATGTAATTTTTATATCTAACAGGGTCAGTCAAATCCCCTCAGGATTTACCTTGAAACCATGTACAGCGTTTTGTAGAACTTTTGTCAGTGTCAGCAACCTGGATGAGTCACAGCCACTGCTTGACCAGTTTTCTGTGAAAGCCTGAGAGAATATTTTCTCTCTAGATGACTCTTCTTAGGCAAACTAGACATCATCGATCCCTTTACTTTTTTGCCCCATATTTTCCTTGAACAGAAAATTTGGGACACCATTGAGTTATAGGATGTCACAGCACAGGTTCTCTTATATCCTGATTCTTCACTGACCTTGAAGGGCTAGAGCCAAATGTAGGTCTCCTTTTTCTCTAATTTTTGGCCTGCAAACTTAGGTTCTTCACCTCCAGAAAAGAAGCTTAATGATACTATTATTCTATAACATAGGTAGTCAGACTTACCATCACTGTCTTTCTAAATATTAAATGTCTTAGGCTAAACATGGAACCAGAATTTTCCATCAATCACTGATATTCTAGTAAATCTCTATAGAATGTGATTTAAAATACTGTTATACTGTTTTGTTGTTGTTGTTGTTTACACCGAAGTTTAGAAATCTAAGCATATACAAAATTATAGGAGTCACAGCCATTACTTGACCAGTTTGCTGTGAAAGCCTGAGAGAATGTTTTCTCTCTAGATCAAAAATATGGCATTTTTCCTTGTCTCATTTTCTTTTTAGCCTTTTTTGTTTTCTTTTAAAACACACATTGCCTTCAGAGAGAGTATAGCAATAATTGAAATTTCTTTAGAAGCAGCTCACGTCTAGAAGATGAGAATGACAAGCATTGCAAGCATGATTTTAGTCTTGCACATTGCTACTCTTATTTCATTTCAGAAATTATATCTAATTTTCTCTCTACCTTTCTGCACTTGTTCCTTTACTTCAGAAGCTATTAATTCAGAGATTTCATTTTTACTTCAGAATTTATTTCTGATCTGATTTCCTCTACACCTTTCTGCATTTGTTTCTTCCCTTCAGGTGCTATTTTTTTGGAAATTTCAGGTGTGTAAGTTCCTGTTTCTTCTACGCTATTGTTCCCTGCATTTGTTTTGGGTGGGCTCAGGGCTTGAGATTGCATATTGCTCCTTCACTTTGTCATTTTATATAACACTGTCCTCTGACCTTTGGTGTAGAGCTTTGGAGGTAGTTATGCCATTAGGGCTTACTGAAATTGGGGTCCTGATCTGTCAAGTTTGATCTTGTCAAAATATGCCTGGCTGGGTGTAGCTGCTGTGTTCTGCTTGTTCTCGCTGCTGCCCATGAAAGTCAACCTGCTGTGCTCCTCTGGCAAGATGTTCAGCTACTGGATTATCTGGGAGTTTCTGAACCCAGCCTCTCTGCAGGAAGTTTTGCTGCTGGGTTCCACAGGAGGCCCCTGGTCTAGGATCTGGATGGGGATGTTCTGGTCACTGTGTGCAGACAAAGGTCCCTGCCTACATGGGAGTGCTGGTTGCTGGGGTTCCAAAAAAGGAAAATAAATTAATAAGAAAAATAATTCAAAGATGCGAAATCCAAGCTACAGATATGCATAAAGAACCTAAGTGTTTCCCTGATGGAGAAAGCCCTCTTTTAGCTGCCAGGCTGAAGTTGTAGAAACCTCAGCTAAAGCCCTCATCATTCAATTGGCTAAATTGTGGCTTCCCTTTAGCACTCAGCCTCAAGAGCAGCTGAAGAGAATATGAGGATGCTGACTGGAAAAGAATGGGATTCCCATAATTTGGGATGAGGATGTTTGGGGAAAACATGATGAGACAAAGGACACCAAACTCAAAATTACATTTTGATCAGGTTATTTTACCAGTAGAAACTATTCTGTCCCCATAGTAGTAGAGGCATCCCAATCCTACCCTGGTGTGTCAGCCTCTTGTGTATTGGAAGTAGCTAATCCTGTGCTGCCTATAGAACCAGTAACAATTATCACTGATGCAGTCACCGCAAGCCAGACAACGCTGACACTCCTCAGCTCCCACCTTCACCACACCCTTATGCTTGTAAGCTTAAAACCAGGCTCAAATTTCAGAAGGTTGCTAAGGATGAGCTAACCCATGACGATATCTGCTCTACTTCCTAAGAACTTTTTGGGCTTCTTAATTCTTACAAAAAGAAGTCTCCAGGATAAGCATGAAAATGTACTTTAAGGACGTGGGATAATAGTGGAATAACCATAAAACCAAGCAGGTTGAGTTTCTTGACATTGGCCTGTAAAGTAAATTCAATGTTTTAACTCATAGAAATAATTTAAAAAAGTGTTGATAGTTCATGTGGATGATTGGCTGAAGCACTGAACAGCAGATGCCCTCCATGAAAAAGCCAGACTTGTCTGATTCCCATAGGTTTATTATCAGTGTGGAAATACAAAAGTACAGGGAAATAGCAATGTTGGAGTAGATTTTTCAGTTAAAATAATAAACCTGAAAATATGTCCTACAGAAATATTTTCAGAAACAGATTTATGAAGAGAGCACCAACATCTTTGAAGAGCCCTGTCATTGCTTTTTGCTGTAAGCCAGAGTTTAGAGTAGAGACCACAGCCATTCAGTCAGGAAACTTCAAGGCAATGTGTTTAATGAGATCGTGAAGTGGTAGGGATCACGTGGCAGGACTCAACTGCCAAAGAAAAGGTGTGCACTCTTACCTTAATGGGCAGCAGAAGCAAACCAGGGATGATTGCAATGGTCTGTTATGGCCTGATTAGTTATGGTGTTTCCCAAAGTGAAATAGACAGGAAGCCTACTGAATTTTTAATTATTTCCATAAGCAGAAAAAAATTAAGGTAAGTGAAAAGAGAGATCTTCCCTCAATTGTAACAACAGATTCATAGCCCAAAAAACACTCCCCAGATCTGAGCTAGTTTATAATGCAGAACCTCTTGAGGCAAAGACCCTGGTGCCCCATGAAAAAGTTATACTGTCAGTCTTTCTCCCATCCCTCTTCAAAGGAACCTAAGGGATTTAAGAAGAGTAACTGTACATGGGAGATTGAGCAATGATCAGACATTTTTGAGATTACTGGACATTGATTCTAAACTAATGCTGATTCAGGAGACCCAAAATGGTATCCTAGCCCTCTAACAGCAGTAGGCAGGTCTGGGGAATTCAGATGACCAACAGAATTCAAGCCAAGATCTGACTCACAGTAGACCTGATAGTGTTTCAAATTCAGCCTGTAGACATTTACTGCCATTCCAGAATGCATAATTGGAATAGATATACTTAGCATTTGACGAATTTTCACATTGATCTGATCTATAGCATGGGGGCTATTGTGGTGCAAAAGGACAAATTAAAGCCCTTAGAGTTGTCTTACCTTGGAAAACAGTACAGCAAAATAATATGACATTCTTGGATTGGAGTTGTTAGTGCCACCATAAAAGGCTTGAAGGGTTCAGGGGTCATAGTTCTCCAATACATCTCAGTCAGCTTTTCTATTTGGCCTATGCAAAGGATGGGCACATCTTGGAGCACCGTGGTTACTTTAAGCTTACCCAAATAATGACTCCAGTGGAAGCTGCTGTATGCAATGTAGTTCCTTTGCTTGAAAAGATTAATGCCTCCTCTGGTGCCTGGTAGCACTAGGGGTAAGGTTCTGCTATATACGCTTTGGGTTTTTTGTTTTATTTTATTAAATTCAATTTTATTATTTCATTTTCAAAAGTAAAAGACAAAAGCAAAAATGGAAATCAGAAACAATGACAGGAACTGGGTAATATGCAATAATACATATGTTACATATTTTTAGAACAAGAATAATAATTTAAAAAATAATTTCAGCCTATTATTTTCTAATGCATAAGAAGCTCATTTTCAGAGCTTAGCAGCTCTAATTAGTCTGGGATGTGATTTTACTTTGATTATGCTATACACCTGAATATTCTTCTACATGTGCTTTGAATCCGCTTCCAGTCTATGGTACCGTTTCTCCCTTGCCAGGCTCATGGGCCCCAGTGGAGGGGGAACAAGTACAAGTGGTGCCACTCATTATTGCCTCTAAGACTCACTAGCGAAACTTTCATTTCCTGTGATGTAACTTTATTCTCTCCTGGCATAGAAGTCAGTCTAGAGGTGGAAAAGGTTTCACCAGAAAGCACAAAAGTGATTCTATTGAACTAGAAGCTAAGATTTCCCCCCAGTCATGTTGATCTCCATAATCCTCTGAGGAAACAAGATAAAAAGAAAGTCATAGGAGTGATTGGACCGGACAACCAAAGGAAAATTGTATCTACTCCACAGTGGAGGAAAGGAAGAGTGTATCTGGAGTCCAGGATATCCCCTTATATTATCATGGCCTGTTTTGAAACCAGTGGAAAACTAAAACAACCCAAACTGAGGTAAGATTACAAATTGTCTAGAACCTTCAGGTATGAAGAGATAGGTTCTCCTGCCAGGTGTAAAACCAAGGCCTGCTGAGATACTTGCTAAAGGCCTAGGGAACACAGAAGGGCGATAGAAGAAGGTGGATATAAATACCACATGGCCAGGTACAGAAATAAGGATCGAAATTGTCATGAGTATTTTTTCTATTTTTATGATGCTTGTGCATATACACACATATATTAAGCACATACTTCTGTTTTATTTCTTTGCAATGCTATGTTGATAGAGTTAATGTTGGTACTTAAGTATTGTTACATCAGTTATAGTGTTTAAATTATGGAAAGTTATAAGAGTAAGCATCACCAAAGAAGAGCTGCACCTTCTCTTCTGGAGAGCGAATTGGTATGTTTCCATGTGTTTGCAGGATAACTGCATCATTATAGCTGTAATTATAAAACTTACTGTATTTGGAAGTTAAGTGTGGTTTAAGGAAATGTGTCCAGCTGTCAAGACAACAAATGGCAAACTGTGATCATGAAGTGTGATGTGTCTACTTGACCGCAGTAAGAACAACCTAGAGGAATAGCAAACCTCTGGTGCGTCTGTGGATAACTGGCATGTAGGCGGCAAATGAGGGAGGACTCACTGCAAATGTGGGCAGCAAAAATCAAAAGGCTTGCAGCTCAGACAGAATAGAAAGGGAAAGAACACAGTCTCCCTTTTCTTCTAAAGAAGAACTCTTGTCTTTGCCATTTGTTTTTGGGTCCTGCAGGCTTTTAGCATAGAATCCTCAGCCTTCTAACACAGGGCCTTTCACTTTCCCGTGGGTTCTAGAGTCTGCAGCGGACTTCAGACCTTTGACTTCAGATCTCCCACTTTTAGCACACAATCATTTTGCCACTTCTATAGGAGCCACCGTAAATTGGCTTAGTATATATATCTTTTCCTGTTGTGAACCTTAAATGACATGACTATTTTATTTAATCAGTTGAAAATTAGATTCTAGCAACCAAGGAGTTGGCTCGGTGATAAAGCACTTGCCTGGCAAGCATAAAGTCCGGAGTTCAATTCCTGGTACCAAAAAAGAAAGAAAAAGAAAATTAGATTCGATATAGCTTTCTGTGGGGGCTTGCCAGGTAGCTCAGTCAGTTTAAAGTACATGACTTGTCAGTCTCTCAGGTTCCAGGGACTGTGGTTCCGTTCCCACCCCCACATGGAGTATGACACCTGCTTTTAAGGCAGCCTCAGCCAGCCCCCAATGAAAAACAATTTATATAGCTCTCTGCATTTAAAATGACTACAGAGATACATAAAGGTATTTAAATGTTTCAATACATAGTTTTTATGATTATTAGCACATGCTAATTGCACAAATTAATGTGGTTATTAATTATATTTCCATACATTAACATAACTACATTAACTATGTCCATCCACCGCTAATTTACTATTCTTATCCCTCACTTGCCAGGAGGCTATATGTTTATCTCTCAAATCATCTTTTGTTACTGTCATTTTGTTTTGTTTTGTCTCCATATATGAGGGAAAACATGCTGTCTATGTCTTTTTCTTCCTGGTTTGTTTTGTCCAGCAGGATATTCCTCAGTTCCATTGATTTTCCATTAAGACCAATTAAGATTACTCAAGATTACCTCCTTTACTTAAAGTCATCTGATTAGGAATTCTACATTTGTAAAATTGCTTCACAGTAACACCTACCTTCGTATCTGACCAAATAGCTAAGGATCAAGCCAAGGTTCCTCATCAGCCTGACACACTCGCCTTTTCAATTTATGCTTATTCTTCAAATAAAGAAAATAAATAAAGTCAAGTGACTGCCTGATATGACGCCAATATACCACAAGCACCAGAAACATGCTAACCATTTTGTCAGAAGAGGATGAGATATTGATTGATATTCAGTATTCTCACTTTCCTTCCATATCTGGTAACTTAAACTCTGAATTTAGGAATACCTCTATGTTCCTCAGCTCATTCATAACCTCCTTTTATTTAGCTGAGGCTGTTTCTCTTATGCATTCATTGAATAATGACAGGAGTTGGTGAGAGAAAATAACCTGTATCCACAGAATGGATCATCTCACCTGCTTGTTTACTGAAATCCTCAGCCACTGAGCATTCTAGTTGAACATATATATTTTCACACTTGGAATCTATGCCAGTATGGAGAGATCTAGCCACACAGATCTTCCTCACAGGTCTTTGGCATCAGTTTTATAATTTTATTCTCTCTGTGTCACTGATCATTCACCCAAATTATTGGCTAGCTATTGCTATAGATTCAAACATCTGGCTATTTCTCCTTCCGGGTAAAAACAACATTCTTAAGCTCGGTCTATGGAAGGATTTCACTTCTCCAGTACATCTGGAGATGTACCATCTATTTACTTCCTATATATCACATGAGTAGCTCCTCAACACTACAGATTTCTTTGAGTCAAACTCTTCTGATTACTTCTTTAGACCAATTGATCACTATAATAATCACACTCACCTGTTCTTGGCCACTGAGTGCACAAAATCCTACTATATCTATTGTATTCAGGAATCTCAGGCCAAGTAGTAATATCCAAAATAATTTATGATTTATGGAGAAGAGCTGACACAAAACTTTTAAATGATTCCTTATAAAGTTATGTCTCTGTCATAGCAATTTTATTCCCTCTATGCCTCTCTGGCTGAGTAAGTGATCCAACACATTATTTCTTCTCTAACATTCAGATCATCCTAACTCCCTGAATTTCCTTTACATTACCCTAAGACTATTTTGGCATTGTGGTTTGGTATAGACCAATGCAGTATTGGATTCTTTATTGTAGTCAGACATTGATAGTCAAGGGTTACCAAAAAGCACAAGAATTCCACTGAACTGGAAGCTAAGACTTTCCCTGGGAAATCTTCATTGTGGGCTCCTCATGCCTTTGAATAAACAAGCTAAAAAGAGAAATTTGGTCTTGACAAGAGACATTGATCCAGATTACCAAGGGGTATTTGGATTATTACTCCACAGTGGAGAGAAGGAAGGATATGTTTGGAAGATAGGAGATTCTTTAGAGTTCTTCTTAGCATTGCCATGACCATTATTAAGGCCAAAATGGGGAGCCACAGCACCCCAATCTATGCTACTAGCCCATTGGTGGTAGTTTTAGTAGAAGTATTAAGTTCACAAAGGTCATATGAACATCTGAAATAGGCTTCTGTCCTTGTGTGACCATTTCATTAACTCCATCCTTATGCAATTTTATGTTTTCCATCATAATTCAATATTCTAAGTTATTTCATTATTCCAAGGACCTCCTAGATTTTTGTCTGTGTGATCATGAAAAATAAGATCTTATAATTCTTTGTGATGTAAAAGAAACTCTTTGTATCTCACCCTTTGACTCATGTGGGACTTGGATGTACTACTGCGTATAAATTAGAAAAAAAAAAATGAAAATCCTAGGAGTAGGATCCTGGGGAGTATCACAGAGCCTTGTGGGGGAAAACTCATTATGAATGGTTTATGCAAACGTAGGCAGAGCTCCATGGGCAGAATCAAAAGACCATTTCTGCTGCTAAAGGAGACCCACAGAATTTGGGGGTTGAACATCTTTAGCCTCATCAAGATATTTTCATGTGCTTCAGTTCCTTTGTTCAAGTTCCCGTTCTTTCACAATCAGTGTCCTCACTTTAGCAGAGGAGACTGTAGCTGCCGGCAGAAGATCGCTGGAAACCAAATCTACTTCTTTCCCTTCAGGATTTGCCTGAGCCCTTGAGGGAATCAGTCAGTGCGGCTAATCATTAAGCAGGAAAGTATCAAGAAATCCTACTCTGATTCCTGCTCTAGCATCACCGTCCACTTCTTAGGACAGGGTTAGGATAAGAGTTTCTATTTTAAATTATGTTTAAGTCATTAAAACTGCTTCACACAGTTACAGTACACCCTTGGATAAATAACCAGAATTTTGATTTTATTAATTAGAACTCTTCTGTGTTGGAGGAAAAGAGCTTAATTCACTCATGCAAAAAGGTACCAGCCATGCAGGTTTAAATATAGAAAGGAGAAGCATGTTTCTGGGCTCCAAAAAATAAAAATCGAATACATAAAGTCCTTACAGTGCCTTATGTCCTTCAACTTCTTTTCTGCCTATTAGACTGACCCTTTCATACTAGTTGTTTTTCTATGTGTTCATTGGAAGATTCAGAGTCACTCTCCTTACAACTCAATGATCAAGGGAGAATAAAGCTTTTAAAAATATAATCTAGATAATAAAATCCAAGTGTAACCTCTAATCTTGCTTAGATTTTATAATTATCTAGGTATTTTTCTTAGGGACTATGGCTTAATTTTAGCATTGCTCTGAGTTAGTCACATGTTCATTCTTATGTCAAAGACGGAGTTGGAAACCAAGGAACACTGTAGGTGTATCAACTAAGTAAATGGCTTTAATCAATAGACAGTTGATTAAAATCTATCTCAGCATTCACCTATTTTCTTAAAGGCTTATCTATTCCACATATTATGTTATCTTCACCTGTGGTTGTGGGAGTTTAATGCAGTTGGACAAGTGTTGATTCAGACCAACTCTTTCACATTATTGGAGAGGAAGTCTGGAAATCTGAAGATAAATAATTCATGTGCCCTGGTCTTAAGGAACTATGCGAGTCATTTCTATTTGTGATTGTGTTCCATGACCCCTTGATTTTGTGTCTCACAAGACATTCTTGCTTATTTCATGTGGCTGAATTTGATTGATTTCCATTTTTGGCAAGTATTTTAATCTAGTACTGAACTGTCTTTTTAAAGTTCACATATCATATTATTTGGGAATATGAAATGAGTTTTATGTTTTGGGACAGTTCCAACAAACTGATAGAGGTTGCTTAGAAAGCTGAGTTAAGAAGAAATTTGAAGTTTATGAATTTATGTTCACTGACAGAGGATCATGAACTGATTAGTAAGTTTTGCAATAAATGTGGGACACAAAGGAAAAAATTCTACTGATTTGAAATTGCTAACCTGATATTTAGTGCTTAGTAAGGTTGTTAATTGATATTATTGTCAAATGTCAGTATGCATTTAGCAAACAAAAGAGAAAAAATTTTGGTGATCATTATCAACAAAAATAATATATGGAAATATGTATGATTAGAAATACACATGTGTTATATAAAATATATTACATATGGACAGAGTTGTATATTTAGTAAAATTTATTTTCTCTACCTTCTATAAAAAATCAGTAATAGATTTAAAACAACATTTGAAATTAGCAGGCACTTTCCATGTTTTATGTATCAAGAAGAGGAAAATAACTATAAACACTTAGAAGAAGGATTAGCCACTGAGGATTTCACTGAAGAATTTCATCAACTTTAGAAAATATCTCTGTTATAGTTTTATAGAAACTGGAAAGATCAATGAAGAGAAGTAGTTTGCAGGGACTGGGGAGATAACTCAGCAGTCTAAGCGCCTGCCCTGAAAGTGCAAGGACCTGGGTTTCATCTCTGGTTCTTGATGCTGCGCTGACTACTTGCTGAGCTGGACACTGAAACTACGTGTGGTGGTGCCCACCTGTAATCCCAGTGCTGGGGAGGCTGCCACAGGAGTATCACTATGAGTCTGAGCTGTGTAGTGAGGCCTTGTACCAAATGAATAAATAAATATCTTAAAAAAATAGTTTGCAATATTGCCAAAGGGAAAAAAAGATTTGTTTGATATTAGTGAATGGGAAATAACACTTGTTTCAAAATATCCAGTATCCTTCACTAATCTGTGATACAAGAGACTGACTGCAGTCAGACATTTTCCTCATAAACTTCAATATGAAGTTTTCCCTTTTTAGGACTCAGAACAATGCACATGGAAAAAAATGACAAAGGACAATTGTTGAGCCAACTTATCTGTGTGCTTAACTAGAACATACTAGTTGGAGCAGCAGAGCACTACGGAAGAGAGCCATGGAAAAGGTAAATGTTTGGGGTTTTTTTTTTTTTTTTTTTTTTGTTTTGTTTTGTTTTGTTTTGTTTTGTTTTGTTTCTCCCATAGACTCTGGTGACGATTTTCCTTTGCTACTCATGGCAACATAAGAGAGGGGAACGAAATTAGTGAAGAGATAGAAAAACAAAAAATAAAGAATGAAGGCTGCTGAGAACAAGAAAGAGACGTAGAGAAGGAAACGTCCAGTCTGAGCCAGTCCCAGGTTGTGGAATTCAAAGGCAATGCTTTGCATCATAGAGGAAAAGCATCCTGCCTTTAGGCCAGCCATAAAACTTTTTATTGTGATGTGGTTGCCATGGGGATGATGTGCTGGGTTGTGCCAGTTGATCATCTTTCCCTCCTGTGTTCTATTATGAAGTGAGTATTTGGGATTCTAGACCATAAATACTTATCCAGAAACTGTTAATCTGCAAACAACCAGCTTCAGAGGAGTGATCAGTTCCCTGAACAGCAGGCTACATTTCTCCTTTCTGAAAACAACACAGATAAAACAGCAACTGGGCAGGCACTGGCATCTGCAATTAGAAAAACTGTTTCCTTTCTGGGCATCGAAGCCTTTGCCCCAAAGGAAGAACATGAAAAGAAATGTGAATTGCTTTGTCAAGAAATTTACTAATGATCTACCATGATTCCAGGTCATAGGCAATGTTCTTACCTAATCCTTTGAAAATATCTTCTGACACTAGTCAGATCCTTTTACAAACTTGTCAGAAAGAAATATCATATATAGATAAATCTCCACATAATACCTTACTCTGTGTATTTAAGAACCAATCTGAGTAAAGCTTAGAAAATTATAGGTGACATCCGTCATAAGCCACTACACCTTCTGAAATCACTCACCAGCATGTAGAATATTTATTCAGGGCTTCTGTATCAATATGAACAACTAAGCTGTAATTCATGGAAACATGAATTTCAAAAATACCACCTAAAATCAAATACTACCTCTCCCATCTTGACTGTAAACTTGCTCCTTCAAGCCAATTTTGTTTCAGATCTCAGCTATCAATGCAGACAATAGTGTTGAATTTGTTTTTTGTGAGTTTTCTTGTTTGTTTGTTTGCTTGCTTGTTTGCTTGTTTGTTTTTATTTTTTAGGTCAGGATCTACAGGGTGTTCAGGATCTCACCACTAGGTGGGCTCATAGTGATCTGCCTGCTTACAACCTCCCAAGAGGTAGAATTATAGATGTGCACCACCACGCCCAGTCTCAATTGCTGTCTCAGCATGCCCTGGGGGAGGGACTGACACAGCCCCTGTGCAAGTATGCAGGTGCTTTAATGTGCTGAGCTATTTGGCCAGCTCAACAGTATTGACTTAGACTTGGTATTACTTTACACTAACTTCAATTTAGCAACTTCTCACTACCTATCAATGTTTTCATTTAATATATGAAATCTGGGTATATCTGGGCTGGTAAGACAGCTCAGTGGAACTTCTTCCCTTCCCAGAACCCAGACCCAGCATCTGCTGTAGAATCCCGTGCAAAATTCCCTGCAGAAAGGCTGGGGGTCAGACCCTCCCAGCTAATCCAGGTGCTGAACATCTGGCCAGAGAAGCACAGAGGGCTCACTTCCATAAGCTGCAGCAGGAAGAAGATTCACACAGCAGCCAGACCCAGAAAGGCACATCTGAACAAGATCAAAACTTGGTAGACCTTGAGCTGGGCGTGGTGGCGCACAGGTGTAATCCCAGCACTCCGGAGGCTGAGGCAGGAGGATCGGTGAGAGTTCGAGACCAGCCTGGGCTCCCAAAATGAGCTCAAGGCCAGACTGAACTGTACAGCGAGACCCTGTCTCAAAAAGACAAAAAAAAAAAAAAAAAAAAAAAAAACTTGGTCGACCTAGACCCAAATTTCAGTAGATTCTAGCAGCATAACTTAATCAAAGTTCTACACCAAAGATCAGACGATACTGCTATATAATTCTTTGTTGTAAGAATCTTCAAATCCATTGATTACATGCTAGACACTATACTAGCTAATGACAATTCATGTACAAAAGAAATATCTATTGTCCATGGAGTGTTCAATGTGCATGTTATATTAATTATGACAATAAAATAATTTCTGCAAATTTATTTCTACTTTTTGAAATGTTTATAAAGTCCTTCATTCGGCAAAATCTAACTGTTGAGGTACTGATATAAGCACCACAGACTATTTTCACACCCCTCATCAGGATGTGAAGTTGATTCTGCTACTCCCTGAATTAGAATAGAATATAGAACTCCAAGAGCTGCAGTTTGCCTCCTTCTACTGGGCAGCCCTATTCTATATAAGACTACAAACTCTAAACTTCATATAACTTCTCTATCAGATTAATATTATATTGTTCATGTAGTTTTTCATTTTTATAGTTAATCTGACAAAATTTTTAATTTTCTAATATATCAATTTTTTCTCAATGGATAGGACTGACAAGTCTACATATGGTCTTTCTACAACACTGTCTAAAATATATTTAGGCAATATAAACAACAATAACAAAAAGATAATTATCTCTACCTATTGTGGTGATTGGTCATATCCAAGCAGTGCATAATTATAAAGATGGACGTAGAAAGGTTTTTTTTTTTTTAATTTCAAAAGTGGATTGGCTCAGTGCCAGAAGTATTAGACATGATCACACAAATATGTTTCATTGCATTCACGCAAGTTTGAATTTTGCTGTACCTCTTTTACCTATGAGATGTCACCTTCATCTAGTGACTTCTGCCCTGTTAGTGGTCATTGCAAAGTTTATTCAATTTTGTCATGAACACCCTTAAAACATACATTTAAATTTACTAAAATAGCATCTGGTTTCATTTCCTTTCTGTAGGGAAGTTGTTAAGACTGCTCTGATAAATTTCCTTCAGAGATGTTTCCTTGCTGAAGTGCAAGTTCTTGTTTTTGAAATATCTGGAAATGTGGAGGCATGATTTCAATTGTTACACCTGAAAGTTTTGAAATTGTTGCCATTTCACTCAGATGACAGACAGTGGATGGTAGCTCTTAGATTTGAAGAAAGTCTCCTTGGAGTGGATGTGAGATATTTGAAAGACTCTGCTTTCATTTTTAAATTTTCCTGAAAGAAATGCAGTAGTATCTGATAGATAATAAAGAAAGAAGCTTTCTCCATCTCTTTGCAAAGGAAATATGAAAAAGATCCACATGAGTACTTGAGATAACTTTTATCAACTTTTGTAATATTTGCATATACCCCAGATCTCTGTAATTATAAATAATTATTAAAATGAGATGGACAAATTACATTGCTTTTTACATAGTGTAGCTTTATTCTGTTTATATTATTACCAGACTTTTAAAATATGATACAGTGGTGGAAAGCATTGGTGATATTACAGATATTTTTAGGTTTAATTCAAGTAATAGCCTCAGTTTAATTGAAGGCTTAATGGTTCCGTATGCTTTACTATCTGTCTTATTAAATTTTTACAGAAAACTGGTGAATATTACTTTTGTCACCTTGTACATAAGGACATTATAACTTAGAAAAATTAAGTGACTTACCTATAATAAGAAAATGAGTGAAATCTGGAGCCAAAATTTGAGTTCTTTTCTTTCTCACTAGCAAACAAAAATGTACTTTGTAAAATTAATATATCCTCATATAATATAATCTTTTCATTCCTTGTGTGGAATTGGTGGATAGACATAAAACCTCTTAATTTCTTGCTTTCATCCCATTTTCCTTTCCTCCCTCTCTTCTCTTCATCTCCCGGTGGTTATTTGAGAAATCTGAGAGATGCACTCACACTTTTTTGAAATAAAATAAGACTTCATTAAAGGATCACTGCACTAAACGATACTGCCTCTCAAAGAATAATTTCACCTCCAACCTTCTCACCTTTGTGTATAGTTATAGAAGTGATCCTAAAATTAAAATGATTTTGATTCTTGTCTTTTAAAATTATCTGACACTTCCATGATACTCTCCACGCTTGTTGAGGGTGTAATTACTCTTACTCAAATTTACTTATGGTAAGTTTTTAAAATTCTATGTTGTTTATGCTGGTTGCAAAATAATATATGATAGTTGCTAAAAGTAAACAAAATAACATCAATAAAGGAGCATATATTGGGTCTTTTTTGTTTTGTTTTCGGGTTTTTTTTTGTCTTTTCTAGTCCTTTCATTAATCACATTAAAATCACCCCAAGTTAGCTTTCTGCCTGTAGGCTTTTTATTTTCTTTTGATATTGAATTTCCGTATTTAACTCAGATATATCTTTCTCATGGTAGATCTTTTGACTGTAATTTTTCAGTTGCTAACAAAGTATTTTTTACTGGATGTTTCTGAACTTCCTTAAGATTCTTATTTGCTAATAGTTTATTCATTTTCTAATGCTATTAATAATTATATTTTATTTATTTATTTATTTATTTATCTATCTATCTATTTATTTATTTATTTATTGTCTTTTTGAGGCAGGGTCTCGCTATGCAGTTGAGGCTGGCCTTGAGCTCACTTTTGTAGCCCAGTCTGGTCTTGAATTCACACCAATCCTCCTGCCTCAGCCTCCCAAGTGCTGGGATTACAGGTGTGCACCACCACACCCATTTTTTTTTTTATGTATGTACATATTACAATAGGAATAAGTAAAAGACACTCAGAAAAGGTCATTACTTTTCATTTCGACATGTAAAATTATTCATTGTTTCTTGAACTCCAGCCTATTTGCAATACCAATATGTGTTTGCATGTTGGATCCACTGCAGAAAGACATCTATCTTAGGAAAATGTGGTGGCAGTGCCCCTTCCTTCGGCAAACTCAAATTCAGTGATTTCTTCATTTGAGATTCTCAAGCTTGTTCTGATCTATTGTGCTGGTCAACTCTGTCCCCCATTTAAGAATTGAATGGTCCTCCAGCCAAAACTCAACTTGAGAGCTAACTAAAAAGGTTTGTGGTATTAATAATGTGAGAGAACCATCCAGGAGGTAATGGGACACCTAGAGGCTTAGCAGCTAGGAAGCAAAGGCTTCAGTGGTCAACGTCTTGGCTACTTTTCTCTCGTTGCTAGTACAAAATATCCAACACTCAAAATTGGGAAGGAAAGGTTTATTTAGCTTATAGTTAGTGGAGGTTTTAGTCCATACTCAGCTGGCTCCAAGGCAAAGTGGCACATCACAGAGGGCAGCAGTTCATGGCAGTGAAAAGCAACAAACAGCAGGAGCTTAAAGGGAGGAGCAGCAGCTTCAGCAGGTATCAAGCCTCTCTCTATTCCTTACATTCAGACAATCTGCCCTAAGACGAGTACAACACTCGCATCCATAATCCCAGCATTGGATCATGAATTAATCAGAAGCTCTAGAACTCATCACATTGCTGGATGAGGCTTTGGGGGCAGGGGCAACTAGACACAAACAATAATAGCCAATGTTGAAGTCACACTGATCTTTAATTAGGGTGTTGTGTTAATGAAAGTTAGAACACATGTTAAATTTTACTCCAGTATTTTGACAATAGCTTTTTATCACAAATTGTCATAGTCATTAAACATGGAAATATTAAAATGGAAGAATGAGACCAGGCATGGTGTGGCACACCTGCAATCACAATATTGGGAGGCTAAAAACAGGAGGATCACTATGACTCCAAACTGTGTAATAAGACCCTGTAGACCTGTACTAAATAATTTTTTTTAAAATGGAACAGTGTCTATGATAAAAAAAAAAAAAAAAAATGAAAGGAACTCCAGATTTTTGCTCCAGTCCACATCGCTGCAAAAAAGCAGAATAGGGGCCTGGCAAGATGGCTCAGTGGTCTAAACCGCCTGCTTAGGAAAGCTTAGGCGGCTGCAGGGACCACAGTTCAATCCCTGGCACCACATGCTGTCCCAGCCCTGCCCTCAGGGCAGGCTGAGCCGGCCATAAAAATAAATAAATAAACAAAAGTTCTGAAACAAGAAAAAAAAAAAAAAAAAAAAAAAGCAGAATAATTGGATAGTGTCTAGCTTTTTTCTTTTCTTTTTTGTGGGATAGGGGTTCGAACTCATAACCTTGCACTTGCCAAGCAGGCTTTTGTGCCATGGAGCGAAATCCTCAGCCCGTCTAGCCTTTTTCATATGCCTAGGACAGGCACTAACTCATTAAAATCCATGAAAGAATCCTGTCCTTTTTATCTATATTCCTTTGCTCCATTTGCCAAGAAATTTTTATATCTGGTCTATCTGTTATAGTATGAACAAAAGTCTGTTGTGTCCTATGGAAATTAGGGGACAAGAAAGAACAACCAATTGTTAGAATTGACTGAAAAATGGTTGCTCCAGTGGCTGGCAGATGGAGAACAGTACAAAGCAGGGAAAAAAAAAAATAAGAAAACTGTGAGTATATATTTATAATGTAGATGGAGATAAAAGAAGCAATTGAATGAGATAGAGATGCAAAAAAAAAAAAAATGTCATAAGCGTGTTCTATTTGAGAATGCTGTGTAACTGAAAACAAATGAGAAGAAGCCACAAAGAAAGTGCTGGAGAAGAATGAGTTTAATTTAAGCCTGATCCTTGAGTAGACAGCATGAGGTACAATTCACGTCACCATGGAAATTAGGTTTGTAAAAGAGAATAGAGAAATCTCCTCATCTCAGGCTCTGGACAGGCTCAGCGCTACAGAGGAAGTTCTATGTGTGGTGGAAAGAGGGAGCGGCAAGATGGAACAAACTATGCTAGCCGGCTTTGTCTTCCATCCGAATATGGTCACTAGCTTTAAGTAATATGGCCCAGAAACTCATTCTCACAAATGGCACTTAAATGCTTCCGTTAGAAATACACACTTCAGTAGGGACTGAAATATACACTGACAGAATGAAGGAACTATCACTATGATGTAGGCATGTGCCCAGAACGGCCTGGGCAGGCTTAAAGAGAGCTGGCTGAAGATGATAGGTTGAGAGGCTGCACAATAGTAGCCAGGGCCATGTGCCAGTACTATGATACAGAGGGGCCCTTCTCAGTCATGAGACTGGAAGTAGCTGCGACCTGGGTTTCAAGTATGGGTCCCTCTGTGAAGTGGGACCAGCAGAAACCAAGAGAAATCGGAGAGCAAAGACTAGCCAGGTTTCTGTCTAAGGAAGTTTAAGCATCCAAAAGAGAAGAGATTAAAGATCTCATCTTTGAGATCAGAGATAAAAGAACAACTTAGTCACAGCAATGGTATTAACTGATAGCTGATTTTAAAAAATTAGTGAATAATTGAATGTTATAGATTATTAATTCTTTTCTAAAGTGTGTGTGTGTGTGTGTGTGTGTGTGTGTGTGTGTGTGTGTTTTACAATAATGGTGATTGAACTCTGAACCTTGTACTTGTACTTGCCAGACAGGCACTTATGCTGCTGAGCTATATCCCTGACCCTACTGACTCATACTTAATAAATGAATATATTAGGGAATGTTATAGCTTAGGAAATATTGAGGACTAATAAAAGAATGAACAATGATAATGACAAGAGAAAAGTTAAATGGATAATGCCGCATCTGATTGATCCATTTCCTGATCATTTCTGATGCTCCTTCTCCATGTTAAACCAGCTCTCCCGTTACATACATTCAGGGCTCAGTGGGTAACTATTTCGTGAGGAAGGACTTTTAAGTTGGCAGCTTTCATAATGGACGGAAGATTAGATAAGTGTGTATTTGCCAGTGTTCAGAAGGTGCTTGTAGCAGACATGCCAGCCTTATCTTTGCTCACCTTTTCATCATGATAAGGACTGATTCCTTACCTGCTACCAGCTGGAGATGCAGTGCATCAGTTATGGGGAGACACAGCCCGCAGTCAGTGGGGGAGGGGCAGCATGAGGAAACTGGGATGTATGGCCAGAGTGAGCTGCTTGGTTACTCAGGTTCACCCCTCTGGTGCATTTTCATTTAGGGGATTTTCACACTACTTTCTACAGTGGCCACACTTGTCATGTGTTATGCATCACATAAAAATTTTGTGTCACTATTTCTTCATGACAAGTGGGCTGCCTGTTGGCTTTGGATGCCTAGCATAGCATAAATATTTCTTGCCAAAAATTTGATGATGATAATGACACCAGTGATGTAAATGTTGGCCTTAGGTTGGCCTGATAGCTCAGAGGACTAAAACATCTGCTTAGGCAGAGTGCAGCAGCTTGGTTTGATGCCTGACATATGCTTTGCCAGCCCTGCCCACGGGGCACTCTGAGACAGGCATTGAGATTGGGTGTGGTAGCACCCCTGTAATCCCAGTATTTGGAAGGCTGAAAACAGGAAAATCACTATGAGTCCAATTTGTGTAGTAAGACCCTGTGGACCTGTGCTTAATACAGAAAAGCAAAACAAAAAAACACCACTATTGTCCTGATAAACAATACCTTTTCTGAATATACAAACAGAATGTAAAATTTAAAAGAAAACAGTCCATATAGCATTCATGTCTTTGGAGATAACAAAATAGTTGATGAAAAGAAATAGAAGATTGCACAACAGTAACCTCTACAAACTAGAACACGGGTGAGGTGAGTGTGGTTCTTAATTGTGTTGATTCATCTTTGGGTCACTGTGATAAAATGCCTGCAGAAACAAAAGAGGAAAGTTTTGTTTAGGTTCACTATGTAAGAAGTATGGTCTACTTCATCTATTGTTTTTAGGCAAGGTGCAAACAGTAAGCATTGAGACATAAGGACATGGAGGAGGAAAGCTGTTCACGAAGCCAGGAGGGACAAGAAGGGAGAGAAAAAAAGCGGGGAGGGAGGCAGGAGTGAAGGAAGGAAGAAAGGTAAAGAGGGTGGGCTGTAAAGCATAGCAGAGAGGTAGTCTGTCAAGAAGGTAATGAGATAAAATTTTACAACAAGCACTGTCCCTAACATTCCTCCAAAGTTAGAAACAAAAGTACTAGAGAAAACATTTCTAAAACTCATTTGGAACTGGAGAAGATCTAGAATAGCAAAAGCAATTCTCAGCGACAAAGGCAAGGCAGGGCAGCATTGTAATTCCTGACTTGAAATCATACTATGAAGCTACTGTGATTAAAATAACACGATATTGGCCAAGAAAAGAATACAACTGAGAATCAGTGAAACAGACTAGCAGATGCAAAATAAACTTGGAAACACATTCAGCCACCCTATCTTTTGAAGCATTTCTAGGTAAATGAATGCAACTTGAGATCACACCCTTAAGTTAACTAAATTGTGCTCACGGGTGTGAACATCACATTGTCTCTTTGCTGTGAGAAGCTGAAAGCGTAAAGACCAGTGTGAACAATACATATTGTGAATGGGATAAAACTTTTCATAAGGAAAATAGAACTAAAGTAGGGGAAAAGGGAAAGAATGGAAGGAAAATGGAAATTATTTTAAAAGGATAAAATAGAAATAAAATCTTATAATTAGGGAAGGAAAGATCAGTTCAAGGAAGAAAAGCGGATATGGAAAAAAAGAATCAAAATATATCATATACACAGCATAAATTCTCTATGATGGATGTGATCATCATGTATATCTAAAATGTACTAATAAACTTATTTATAAAAAAGTTAGAGAGCCGGGCATGGTGGCGCACGCCTGTAATCCCAGCACTCGGGAGGCTGAGGCAGGAGGATCTGTGAGAGTTCGAGACCAGCCTGGGCTACAAAAGTGAGCTCAAGGCCAGCCTCAACTGTACAGCGAGACCCTGTCTCAAAAAAGACAAAAAAAAAAAAGTTAGAAAATGATTCTTTTGTATAAGACTCATGAGCATCTCCCCCTTGAAACAGTATATATGCAAAAAAAAAAAAAAAAAAAAAAAACTACATGAACATTTTCTTTATATCAGCTAATGATATTGTCATAAAATCAGCAAGTCAAACTAACATTATAAATCTCTCTATTTTCCTCATCTGCCATGCAATTTACCATCTTTCGTAGTCAGATGAAAAACTAATTCAGTTTTATTTATTCCTAATAAGCCATTATGTAAATTATATTTTATATTATACTCTTCTAATGCAAAACAGCTTACAGCTGCAAATTATATGAATGATACAAGATCATACAAAATCTAACGGTAGTGAAAAGGAATCTAAAACAATTGTTAGTGAGATCTATTTTAATAGTAAGAATGGTAGTACTATTCTAATAACTCTTTGTTAACTGTTTATCACACAATTCCATAAGATAAATCAAATTACTTGAAATAATTTTGGATGTAAATAAGAAAATAATCAGCTAACTTGGTCAAATAGTTATGCAGATAAGCGCTACAAAACAGAAAAGTTCAATAACTATCAGCTAAACTGCACTAGTTCACACACAAAAAAATATATAATGGTTGGGGCCTGGGAAGATAGCGCAGTAGAATAAGCGCTTGTGTAACTGAATACAAGAACCATAGTTTTCACTTGATTTCATATCTTCTACATTCAGGATATGATAAATTCTAATAAACTCTATAGGATTGGAAACTTTGATGTGGAGCTTGATGGAAAATACATTATTCAAATTATATAAAGACGAAAAATAAAATGAAGAAATAGGATGACAGTAAACAGAAAATTTATGGAAGCTTTGAAATAAAAATTTCATTGTAATGTGAATACTGAGACAGTACCAATTTCCTAAGGTTTCTGTAACAAAATATTACATATCAGATGACTTCAAACAATAGAAATTCATTAGGAAACTTGGAGTCTAAGAGCAAGAATTAGCAGGGCTGTCCTCCTTGAAGAGAATGTAAAGGAGAATCCTTCCTGGATTCTCTTTGGTTTGTGGTACAGGCAGCAACCCTTGACATCATTTTCCAGATAGAAGCATCACACTATTCTGTGCTTCAGTCATTATAAGATACTGTTTTTGTGTGTCAGTTACTGCAGTGACTTCAGTTTTTAAGGGCTCCAGGGACTAAACCTAGAGTCCACTCTAATCCAGAATAGCCTTACTCTACATTTATTATAGCTGCAAAGATTACTCCCATATTTACATATCTTAAAGGTTAAGGTATTAACAGTCCTTATTGGGTGACAGAATTCAGTTCATGATCACATGAAAAAACACACTATTTCACATCAGATTTTATAGTAAAGGTGGGTAGCACACAGTTCAAACTGTTTAATTTCCTGAAGTCCTTGAGATTTTTGTGAAGGGAAAATTGGTTTGCACATGTAAGTGGTAGGGAAATTAAAACATTTTCAATCATTCAAAGTTGAAAGTAGTTAACAATATATAAAACTGATCAAATAGCTCTTCATTTTCTTTCATTCGAAATGTGTTCTTTTCATGATAATGCAGTTATTTTTAGATCCCAATACAACACAAGGTTTTGGATCAAGTATCTGAAATTATTAAAGCTCTAAAGACAGTATACACAATGTTAAACAGTCATTTAGAAGCGGGCCTAGACTCTATTAACAGTGGCCATTTACCCAAATTGGCAGAAGAGTCAGAAACTCGCTGCTGCTGCCTAGAGGACAGCTTGTCAGAAGCCTTCCTTTAGACTCCCAGGTATTACTGCCCTCCACTTGCTGGCTTTGGGATGCCAACTGCCATTCTTAAACACCTGAGGTCATTCAGCAATGCAGTGAATCACTTGTCCACAGACAGCGGTGTGCTCTGTGTCAGTGATATATATATTTGTGTCATAGGCAGAACCTTCAAGAGTATCATGTAGCATGTGATGCCAAAACGAGAGACATTAAAAGTGACTCATCCTCACTGACAGCAGAACCCAGCAATTTATCACTAGACATCGCTCAAGCCACAGACAAGGTTCTCGAGATCAGTGATGATTAGTATTGGAACCATAACCAGCTGTCTGCTGGATTGATGAGAAGCACCCTTCATCCCACACCCCACACCTGAAAACCAATTTCAGCATCTCTAGGAATCTCCACTACATACCACCCAATCAAATAATAAACCACCACAAGCTTTTCCAATCTTCCACTTTGCCTTGATGTGGTAATCAGTATGAAGGCTTCCATTTTAAAGTTATATAATTTGGTACGACAGCCTAGCTGTGGGAGTTGAAGACCCACTGAACTATAGGCACATCAGTTATTAAGCTTGCGATGACTCTCAGTCTATCACTTCCACGTGTACTTTTTACCTCACAGTACACAAGTGGGAAATGAATCTCTGTGTATTCCCTGTGGGTGGAAAAGCCTCCACATGCCTTGATGTATGTCATAGGGGACTTTGGAAGGTAGTAGCTTAGGATTCAGCCAACATGAGAAAGGACGAATATTCATCAGTTCATAATTACAGCCTCTCAGGTATTTTGACTATGCTTTTGGTATCCACAAATGGATAATTTGTAAGCCATGCCTATGCTAGAGTTGATGGTGTTAACTATATAAAAATCAGTATTTGGTATAGATCAGACCATTTGTGTTCTCTAATTCTTAATGTGGTCTCTTGTTACATATAAGTGTTCTTGTCTTTTTTTTTTTTTTTTTTTTTTTTTTTTTTTTTTTTTTTTTTTTTTTTTTTTTTTTTTTTTTTGCCATCTTCAAAAGTGAGTGAAAATATACTTGGCAGTCTTTCATTTGATCATTGCAACCATTTTTAAAATTTTCTCTTTTGTCATTAAGAATGATTCACAATTCTACAAGTTGTAAGAGCCTTCCAGTCTGGAAAGTTTAAGTTCTTAAGAACTCTATTTACTTAATCAAAACTCTTTCTGCATCTCAGTGAATGTCATTACATCACTCACATGCTTCCTCTGAAGTTGTGAAAATACTTTGACATTGCTAATCCCTTTCTCTTCCTGTCCTTTCTGTTATCCTGTATTTAATATGCTCATCCTGGAAGTATGTGTCAAAGGCTGTGCTCCCTTCCCATTGCTCTTGCTGTCTTCCCAACATGAGCCATGACATTTTACCCGAACCATTGCATGGCCTTTGAGCCTAGCTTCCCAACTCCAATGTTGGCTCCTTCCATTTATTTTCTAACTTATTACCAGATTGGTTATCTAAAAACCTAGCCTCACCCAGTCCACATACATATCATCTCTACAGTCAATGGATAAATGACAGTGGTGATACAGTGGTTTACAGTCAACTGTATATAGAAAAACTAGATGTGAACCTTTGATATTATTTTACAACTCAGATATATTTAGGATTAAATATAAGAAAAGTAAACTAGCAAAATCTTTGGAAGGGGCTGGGTAGATAGCTCGGCAGTTTAAGCACCTGCCTGGCAAGCACAAGGACCAGGATTTGATCCCTGGTACCACATGTGATGCCAGTGCTGCACTGAGCTGGCCACCAAAACTAGGTGTGGTGGTGCACTGCTATAATCCCAGCACTGGAGAGGCTGAGACAGGAAGATCACCATAAGTCTGATCTGTGTAGCAAGACCCTGTACCAAATAGGTAAATAAATAATTAAAAATATCTTTGGGAGCAAATTCATGCAATAGATAATCACTTCACTAATAATTAGGAAAACAGATTAAAACTTATAGTATCATAATATGTCCAATGACTTGTCTAAAATAAGACAGATAAATGTCATGTGCTGCTGAATATGTTACCCAACTGACGCTTCAGTTAATATTCAGTGTAAAATAGGTGATAACTAAGAAACAGTTGAAGATAAAAAGGAAAACCTATCCTGGAGCCTATTTTCTGAGATAAATCTTCCTTTAGAGTTAAAATTTAATCCATGTCTAGAATATTCAGATCTGAATAGGATGGAAGAATGTAATCAGGTAACCCAGCTGACACACAGTCTCCAGGCATCCACTCAGTGGTGTTCTACAACCCTTTGCCACTCCTAGCTATCGTGTTCTTGACTGTGTAGTTTTTATACGTTCCCTACCTACAAACCCCTTCCACTTCCACTCCATGGGCTTTAGTTTCATAACACCATAGCAGTTCTTTCAAGGACCACAGAAAGATCCAAAACTATTCTACCTGATGGAGAGGCAGAGCCAACCCGCCCACTGATAAGAGCAAGACATAAAAGAAACCCTTCAGTCTCATCCCAGGACCAAACCTCTTCAGGGCTATGAGCTCTCTTCATTGACCTGCTTGCAATCTATCATGTGCAATTTCACTTCCAATGAATCTTTGATCTTACGTCTCATTTTGGATGTCCTGCTCAATTCTTTGTTCAAGACACCATTAAGATGGACAGTGTCAGCCCAAACTGGCAACAGGTAGAATTGTATGTTCCTGCAATCTCTTTTGGTATTAGCTCCTAAATATATTATTAGTAGAGTGAAAAGATTGTGTAAATTTCTATATTTTCTACCTAATCTCTGCATCTCCTATGACTCGTAAATTGTGCATCTATGTGTATACATACTCCCAAAATCATGCACATGCTCACTCAAAGGCTTAAACACAAACATTCATAATATAAATATACTTTGTATTTCCAAAGGGTAATAACTGCGAGGTATGTTCATTAATCAATAAATATACCACAGTATAGCAGTATAGCTATATCTTTCCTAGACACCTTGTCAAGAACCCTCTACACATTCCTCCCAATAACAATGCCTTTTCAGTTTCAGTGATCCCTAATGTTACCTAACATTCACATTTATTTCCTGGATACTCCACATTCCTGTCCTAATGAATCTCCCTCCCTTTATAGGCTTCACCACGTCTTTTTAAAAACCAAAAGGGGCTGGCGGTCAAGTGTTAACTACATTTATTCAAGGACTTTTCAATTGAGGAAGAGGTAAGTGAACACTGTGTCACAAAGCCAGCCAAGGAGAGGAAAATACACAATTATAAAGTGCTCTCAGAGGTTAAGACAATATCATCTTTTGAAATCCAATTTGTCTCCACTCAGTCATTTACAGAAGGAAGCTGGAGATCAGAAAAGAGGATACAAGCACCCATCTAAAAATGTGAAGAAAGAAGACCAGGAGAATAAATCACCTTATATTTTAAAAGTGAAAGAAGCTAAGTGAGTGTGTACTGTGCAATGTACCAACTACAGTAATCCCTTCAAGGCATCCACAGTAGGTGGGAAGATATCTATGTTAAGCAGCTAAGTGAAAAGTTTCTATTATAAATTGATATATTAATATGCATTCTGTGTAAAAAGCGAAGGCAATCATAAACAAATCTGAAGAGAAACACATTAGCTTTCGCTATTTGTTGCACTGAGCAGATTATTTAAATTTCTCTATTATCTACATAATCTCTAATCAGCATATATTGGTTTCCAACAAGTACAGTACATATGTACATAAATCGGCCTTCATGTAAAACTCAAATACTTGTGGTGGAAAATATGAAGAAACAAAAAGTGCTGCTGTCAATACTGAGAGCAGACAGATTTCAGATGTACAACAGTTTCTCTTTAAAAAGAATCAAGTGATGATAAAATCTACAGTAATAAATATTATTCCATAGGCAGTAAATGGGAATTAATTTATATCCAGAATCCGAAGTTTCCCCCAAAAAATCACCAGGATGTGAAATATGCTTAAATAATACATATTTTAAATGCTAGTTCGCTTAAAGAAATCATTTTGATTAGAATTTAAAATTACTTAGTACTTCATGATATTAGCAATTTTAAAACTTGCATCAAAAATGTAGCTTGAGGTTGAACAGCTCACCATAATCCCCTTTTAACTTTAAAAATTATACTGCAAGACCACTTTGCAAAGATGCATAAGTCTTTTAGTGATAATAGTAAAGTTGGCTTGCTGTCAAAAAAGCTCTGCCCAAAATAACTCAGAGTTTACCAGATCCTCCTGATTTATGCTGCATCAGTTCACTGCCATGCATAAATACTTCATGTCATTGATTCTGAAAAAAATCCAAGTTTTGATTGTGATTGATGGCCGTGGGTAGAAAGCAGGGCCAACACTTACGTTATAATCATGCCCAACTCTTCAATACTTTTATACCTTTTACTAGTAGGAAAAGCAACATATCTGATAACTCACACAAGACAAATGATTTAACACTTTGTTATTCCAAACATGTATACATTCCAACTCAGTTATTTTTGTGCCAGGAACAAATAATCTCAATTTCATTTGGAGCTCACTTCTAAAGAAAATAAATGCTTTCCAGAAAATGTAAATGAAATCAAAACAATAGCACGAGTAAGGAAGAATTTATATTTCTCCCATTATTTTGATCTAGGCAATTAAAGTTAAATTGAAAGCAAGTGATATTTCTATATCCTTTCCTGAAACTAGTATATATTTTTCTAATGATTCTAACATCTGTAAGTTGTCAAATATATGTTTTTAAGTCTATGTCCATCCATTCCTGATCATAGAACTACTTATTTGAGTAATCAATTATTCCAATTCAAAAAAAGAGAATAATTTTATAGTTCATACTGGTTAAATCCATCTTCCTTCAATGATGTGTGCTATAGAAGTTTCCAGGCATTAAAACTGATTGAAATGTTCTGTGGGTGAAGTGTCTAGTAGTGGTCATTGGCAAGAAGGAGAAATAAATTATACTTGTTGAATATTCACTAAGTCAAGGAAAACATACATGCTTTATACCATTTTAGGATTAACATAAGCCTGCAGCTGGATTCTCCATGTCAATTCTGTATAGGAATGAACAGGAATCCAAGCAGGCCAAAGTAGTTTCGTTAAAATGAATCAGCTGCTAATTGTCAGCAAGAACGAGGCACAGCTGTGTTTCATCTCAGTCTCCACGTGCTCTCCACGTCATTCCACTATACCCTTCTGCATTTGTGGCAGGTGTCAATCTCCTTGATGTTCTCCAATATAGCCTGTACCTTTCCTATTTCTTACAAATCCAGCAGTACTCCAAAAATTGAACAGCCAAAAAAAAAAAAGAAAAAAAAATCACCCTAGTTTGCATCTGAACACCAACGAAGAACGAAAATTGCTGTTCACCTTTGAATTTCCTGTTGACTTCACAGTTTTTAAAATCCTGTCTTGTTTTAAAAATTGAGAAAAATAAAGGAGAGCGTGACACAGTCATATTAAATTTGCAAGCAAAATTATGTGAGCATAAATTTACTGTCTTAGGACCCATAATGAATAACTAGTTGTCACTTATGAGCATTCATCATCAGTCTTTTACTCAGTATAATTTTTCTCAACAATAACTAGGCATTCCTGTGTCACTAAAATGGTGAAGAATTTGAAAAAGACTCCCAAAATGAAAACACACAATGTAACACACAAAGTAGAAATGTATGAACCTCTCAACTTTTTAATTGTTCACCTTCCAAGTTATACTTTTTGAAAGATAACGGCCAAGTAATCACAAATAAGAATTTGTCTCTCCATGCAAGTCATCATTATTTTATGAAATATAGCAATTGAACATTGAAATAATCATATTTTAATGTGCAAAATTGATTTTATATAAAATTATTTTTAAATGTAAAGTGTGTAGTGAAGTTTGCTGGCATTCAGCAAACATGTTCTGTTGTTTGGTTTGAAATGGGTGAACAAATTTACCTCTTACTCCTATCTGAAATATACATTTAACTCTGCATCTGAATGCATTTGTATGATACTCTAGGCCTTACTTAAGGTACTCAGATAATAAGTGCCTGAAATGTGAAAGTAAACCTTTTTAAACTGCTTTGTGTCAAACATCATGGCATTTGTACACACAATTGTGTGGGATGTATGTCATTTACCAAGTAGCCTCAACTTCACAAGTAGTAAAATAGGAAATTCACCTCATATCAGAGTGCCATCACAATGACATAGTCAGAAATTGTTGTGGGCTCTAAGGACAAACAAACAGCTAGGCCCTTAGTCCATTACTCAATAAAGCATGATTTACATTTTTCTTTGAGACAGTCAGTGACTTAAGAACTTTTTATGTACTATTGATCTATTATTTTATTTCTCTAATCACCTTCCCATAGTAAGTGACTTTTTCTACCATCAACTAAAACAACTCCTAGATTTCAAAGTACAAGTTCACTTGTTTACAACAAAGAAGGCCATCTGTGGTGGTATAGAAGGGAAGGAGAGGGCAGAGCTAACCTCCCTGCTCCAAGGATGAAGGCTCCATGGAAATATGATGATTCTTACTCATTACTAGTTACCTGAGATGAATATACACTTCTCAGATGAAGAAATACAAATGGCAAATAAGTACATGAAAAAATGTTCAACATCATTGGCCGTTTATGAAATTTTTTTACTAAAAAGTGTAACTCTTTGCTTGGATTTCCAGATACCCAATATGCCACCAAGAGAAGAACAAAGCTTAGCCTTCATTTTGTAAATCTCTGTTGAGATTTTTCTCAACATTGCATATAAACACTATTAGTCACTTAGCGAGTGTCAATTTTAAAGATGACCAAAGAAAGATGACCAGCCCTGATTTACCTAGTCTATCTCATCTCCCTTCAAGACAGAGGACACCAAGAGTTAACTATTTTTCATTAGCAGCCTTAAAAATGTCCACTTTCAGGTCTTTCCACCTTGAAATGGAGCCCGTGAGTGTTTGGCCATTAGTTTGACCTGGCAGTCACCTAGTTTCCAGGCAAAATAAAGCTTCACACAACTGATACCACCACGAAGAATCATTGTAAAAGAATGAAACTACTGTTCCTCAAGATATGAACTTAGCATCTTCAAAGCTAGGAAATTAAGACTGACATGATAAGTGACATGAACCCAGCTCACTGTCATGCCCTATAAAATTTATTATCCCTTTTTGGTGTGTAAACTAATCTGATTTTTTGTATCAGAGATCATCCCTGTCTAATGCTCAAACAGGAGTCATTTCCTTCCTTCCCTTCTTTGTTCTTTCTATTTTAAAAAGAATAAAAAATAATAATAAAACATCAGAAATGATTCATAAGTCTTAAGGTAATAGGCATTCAACAATGGTTATTATATTACACACTTCTGTCTTCAAAGCAGTTGTTCAGATTGCTGGATAGGAGTAATTTTCCTATCTTTTCTCTCATATTCCAATTAAAGCATTTGTCTATAAATTCATAGAACTGCTTTAGTTTTAATTCACAGCATCACTAAAACAAGGACTCAGACTAGCTGATTACCAAAGCTATGAGTTATTTAGAGGAATAAGTAAGAGAGAGTATGAGGAGTTTAGAATCCTCCTCATGGCACACTAAGACAGCAATTCAGTCTAGGCATGGTGGAGCACACCTCCACCATGGGAGGCTGAGACAAGAGGATCATAAGTCTGAACTGTATAGTAAGACCCTGTATCAAAAAAGAAAAAAGAAAAAGAAAGTGAGTGGATGAAGTCAGTTTTTAAAGTATCTTTCATGTTTCTCCACATCATAGAAATCAGAAGGGCCCGGTGGGATGGCTCAGTGGTCTAAAGCACCTGCTTGGGGAAGCTTGGGTGGCTTCAGGGACCGCGGTTCGATCCCCGGCACCACATGCTGCGCCAGCCCTGCCCTCGGGGTGGACTGAGCCGGCCATAAAAATGAGTGAATAAACAAACAAAGGTTCTGAAACAAGAATAAATAAATAAATAAATAAATAAATAAATAAATAAATAGAAATCAGAAAACTCAGGTCCACATGTCCTTGTGGATTGTACCTTTAAGTGCACTCACATGCATAAATATTTCTTTTTGTTTCTTTCTTTTTTGTCTACAAAATAAGGGTCTACAGGGTGTTCAGGGTCTCACTACTAGATTAGACTCATAGTGATTCACCCGTTTAGAGCCTCCCAAGAGCTGGGATTACAGGTGCGTGCCATCACGCCCAGTCTCAATTGCCATCTCAGCATGCCCTGGGGGTGGAGCTAGCACTGCAGGCCCAGGGATTGAACCACTAGCCCCTGAGCCTACTTGCAGGTGCTTTAATATGTTAAGCTATTTGGCCAGCCCTTGCATAAATATGTCTACTCAATGATTTTGACAAAAAGCAAAGAGCCCAAAACCTCATTGAATGTTGATACATATTCACTGTACTGCCAACCTATGCACTTTTGCTTGAATCCTTCACTTGAAATTTACCTTCTATTATTCTAAACTTTTACTTGGGATAGATACATCATTTATGAGTGCTAATAACAAATGCATAGACTGTTTAGGCAGACATGGGGGCCAGGGGTTCAATCCTTGGCCTGCCATGCCACTCCACCCCACCTCCCAACCCTAGGCCCACTGAGATGACGAATGAGACTGGGCGTGGGGGTGCATGCCTGTAATCCTAGTGTGTAGGAGGCTGAAAACCGGAAGAATGATTCTGAATCCAATTTGTGTAGTAGATCCTGTAGACCTTGTACTAGATACATACAGAATAAACAAACAAACATATCACTGAATATATTAAGTAGAAAAAAAAACATATACAATAGAATGTGTATTTTCTCTTTATTTGCAGAATGGAAATTGAAAGCCAAACTAAGCTTTTCCAAAAATGCTTTTATAATCCACCATATTAGAGGCAAGGATGGATTTGGATAATGATAAACAAATACCATACTACGTCATCATTCCCACACCTCACCCCTAACTACTATGACCACCACTGCAGGAGGCAAAAATGGCATAAAATAAGGAGTTCTCCTCATCTTTTTGTTTGTTTGTTTGTTTTGTTTTGTTTTAGGTCTTTTGTTTGGCAGAACCAGAGATTGAACTCAGGACCTTGCACTTTCCAGGCAGGCACTGAAGCAAATTATCAAAAAGGCTCTAAAGAGTGTCTTAATTTTGTTGAATCAAATAAAGCATATAAACTGTTTTCAACTTTCATTTAGAACAAATTTATGAGTTTACCCAAGTTGAAAAGCTTAAATCAGAAAGATTGTCTAATTCAAACTAATATTTTTGTAAGTTTATATTAATCCTTAACCATTTTCATAGGATTACATTGCCAAAGAATTTGAGTGTTTATATGAGCCCTGATAGGGCACAGATTTCTCCACTTATAGTGTTGATATGCATAGCACTGTAGATAACTGTGATATAGAACAAGTATTAATAAGTAAAACATATGGCAATCCTAAAATAAAGCAATGATTCATTGTCCCTAAAAATACAATATCAAATGAGAAAGGAAGCACTCTTGTAGAAAACATACACAAACAAAAACACAGCCTGCCGGGCGTGGTGGCGCACACCTGTAATCCCAGCACTTGGGAGGCTGAGGCAGGAGGATTGGTGCGAGTTCGAGACCAGTCTGGGCTACAAAAGTGAGCTCAGGACCAGCCTCAACTGCATAGCGAGACCCTGTCTCAAAAAGACAAAAAAAAAAAAAAAAAAAAAAAAAAAAAAAAAAAAAAAAAAAAACAAAAAAAAGAAAAAA
>PVJA010010786.1:0-56490 GCA_004027025.1 Myocastor coypus
GGGGAGGAGAAAGGGGAGGGGAAGGAGAAAGGGGAGGGGGAGGGGGAGGGGGAGGGAAGCGGAAAGGGGACGAGGAGGATTCATTTAGAGGAAAGTGAGAGGGGCTGTGACCATACTGAGTATGAGGTATAGACAATGTTATTAATAACATTCTATTATTAATAACATTCTGTTTATGAATCAGTTTAAAATGTGTATATATTGTACAGGAACATTTTTGCACATTGGGATGACATACATTAACATTTATAATATATAAACATACTTATTCAAATTGATGTTATTATCTATGTCCTGTACAATATATACATAGCATTTTAAACTGCTTCATAAACAGTATGGTATTGATAATAGAATGTTATTTATACTATTATCGGGACCTCATACTCAGTTCCCTCACTTCCCTCTAAATGAAATGCTCCTTCTCCTCCTCCTCCTCCTCCTCCTCCTCCTCCTCCTCCTCCTCCTTCTTCTTCTTCTTCTTCTTCCTCTTCTTCTTCTCTAAGATTGTTTCTTGTGACATGTGTCAAATAAAATAGGATTCATAATAGACTAGAACAATATTCAAATACAATGCCCACAACTTGATATGTATGGAAGTTGTAACAAAGTTTTAAATATAGATAATCGTTTTTTTGAAGGAGAGAGCAAATGAAAACCTCTTTCATGCCAGCTGTGAGTCTGCTTTGTTACTTGTTTTTGCCAAGCTGTAAATAGCCAGCGATGCCAGGGCCCAGGTGGGTTGAGGTTGCCCTTCACAAGCAGGGTTACAGTGCAAGAATAATGGCCATCTACCACAGGCGGCAGTTTATGAAAGCCAGCCACGTGTGAAAAGTAACAGTCCCGAGGGCCTCCCGCTAGGAGCCACCCACATCAGCGCCGTGGCTGCTGGAACGCAGTGTGTGGACGTGAGGTCCCATAACCATCATCAGCTCCTCACGCGGCGCTGCTTGTCATCCTGCCTTCCACGCAGCAGTGGGTGCACAGCCACATGTGCCAACACCCTTACAGGACTGAAATGTTCCCTCTACTTGTGTTGATGTCGCTTTCTGAGCTTAACCTACCAACTTCCAAATAATTCAGCCTGTCGTTCTTCCATATAGAAAAAAATTGATGAAATAAATGTCACAATGGAACCAATGGGGGAGAAAAAGAGAAAGCATTTGGACTTCTTAGGGGATCATATATATTAAAAAAATATGTAACTGCTATTTTGCTTTGTTTTGTTTTGTCTTTTTGAGACAGGGCCTTGCTATGCAGCTCAGGATGGCCTTGAGCTCATTTTGATAGCCAAGGCTGGTCTCAAACTCACATCGACTCTCCTGCCTCAGCCTTCCAAGTGCTGGGATTACAGGTGTGTGCCACCATGCTTGGCTTGTGTAATTGCTATTTATGTTATTTTTATTGTAATCATGATTTTAATTCCTCAGTATAATTCATGTAGGAAAACAACTGTAAGAGATAAGTAAAGAACAACTCATGGTCCCCAAATTCCAGTCAAATATAATAAGAAAATTAGGGCCACCATCTCTATTTGGTAGAACATACATAAATATGTTTCGTTATCTCAACGTTTATTTAAAATAATTATTTCTGGGACCGTGGAATGTGCACACTAAATTATAACTGCTGTGAATGCCCAAACCTGGCTATAAAAATAAGCAGTTTCCAAGGGAGGGTAAGGACCCAAAATATTAGTAAGTGTAGAGTCCAAAGACAATTTTATCAATTGGCATGAAAATACATCCTGTTAAAAAAACCAGATAAATCAAATTTACCCGTAATATTCAGGAAGCATATGCAGAAAATATATTTTCTAGGAAAATGGCAAAATATGTCATCACTGTGGTGCACCAGATATGATTATTTTCATATTGTATATCAAGATAGCACCCTATGCTTTATGCAGTCATAGATGGGGAGCTTTGAAGGTGGTTAAATTGAAGTATATGTGCTGGGATTAAATGTGTGATGCTGGAATTACAGGTGCCCCACCTTGGGTGTGGGTGACAGTGTACAAAGGGAAGGTGGCCTGGGTGTACTATAATGAGACAGGAAGAAGTCCGTTGCTTCTGTGACTACTACTCCCACAGTTTCTGTCACCGTCCCACTACTCTGCCACTTTCTTCCTTCTGCCTACCCTGCCACACCATGGAGGGTTTCTCCTCTGTGGTACCCTCTGCCATGGCACCACAGCTGACTGTGCACTGAAAGCTCTACAAATGATGAGCTGAATTAAGCTTTTCCTTCTTTAATTTTGGGTGTCAGGTATTTTGCCTCAGCAACGAGAAAAGCAACTGAGATAGTTATCAAATTATTTTTCATTTTTAAAATGTATTTAGTACAGGACCTACAGGGTCTCACTACACAGATCAGACTCGCAGTGATCCTCCTGTTTTCAGCCTCCCAAGCACTGGGATTATGGGTGAGTGCCACTACGCCCAGTCTCATTCCCTATCTCAGCACGTCCCTGGACAGGGGAGAGGATGTCATGGCACTGCAGGGATAGAACCCCAGTCCCTGCACCTGCCTAAGCAGGTGCTTTAGTCCACTGAGCTATCTGGTTGCCCCTTGGTTATTGAATTCTTCACAATTATATTAAACACTTTTGTGTAAATATTACAGTTATTTTTTTTAAATGCATTTGGTACAGGATCTCATTGTGCAGCTCAGGCTCATGGTAATCCTACTGCTTTAGGCTCCCCAGTAGTGGGATTACAGGTGTACACCACCACACCTGGCCTGGGAGGCCAGTTTAGCATGCTTGGGAGTGGGGCTGGAGCCATATATGGTGTCAGGGATAGAACCCCAGGCCCTCTGCTTGCATAAGCAGGCGCTTAGTCCTCTGAGGTATCACACCGACCCTACATTCAGTTTTTAAGAGATGTTTCAGGGAAGATGAATAGTAGTACTTCTTTGCAGATGAGGCAGCTGATTGCTCACCTAGATAGTGGAACTCCCTCAAGCTTAAACAACTAAGCAATGTTAAAGTTAGAATTTGATCTTAAAGATCCCCAGCCAATTCCCTTTTTTCTATGTTATGTTTTTACCTGCAAATAAATATGTAAGTTCCTACTTCTATATGCCAGGTACCTGTTAGAATAATTGAACCCAAGGGACTTGTGAAATTACAAGTGCACCATCACTCAAAGATGTGATTTTATTTATGAAGCTACATTTTCATATCTAATTTTGTCTCAAAACTTGCAACAAATCTTTCTTCTAACTCTGGATAAACATGTTGGAACTAAGAGCTGCTTCTTCTTCTTCTTCTTCTTCTTCTTCTTCTTCTTCTTCTTCTTCTTCTTCTTCTTCTTCTTCTTCTTCTTCTTCTTGTTTTATGCTATTTATATGACGTCTCTAGGATGCCTCTAATGTAAGCACCTTGACTTTAGCAACCATTAAATATTAGTAACCATTAGTTAATTTATGCCTGAATTAAATAAAAAGTCAACTAGACACATACTACAAATGAACAACAATAAAAGCAACAAGTCAAACTAGGGTTCCCCAAAGATGCTGGAGAAGCCCTGAAAGCCCTCACTGTGGAGTCTGAGTCCAGGAAGTCATGGAACAGCAGGAGGCAGTAGTTGGGAAGACAGCACCTACTATCTATGGACTATCTTGTGTGTGTAAAACTCATGATCAACAGTCAATAGCATTGTCTTCTGAGCCTTACAATTATTGCATGACATGGGCACTACAATTTCCTTTTCTTTTTTAGAAATAAGGAAGATGTAATTTTTTTTTCAGTCTTGTGGATTGAACTCAGGACCCTATCCTTGCCAGGCACGTACTTATTCTACTGAGCTATCTCCGCACTCCCAAGGAAGGTGCAATTTGATGGAGAAGCTTATTTTATGATCTAAGATATACAAGCACAGATTGTCATTCAATTGGAATAAATGGTATACAGATACTATGTACTAGATACATAGTTATGATAAATATTGTGTAGGAGTTTTTTTCCATTGCATAAGAAAGTAGTCACATAATTTTTTCTCTCTGTTTCTTAGAAATTTACTGACTGTGAGCATTTATATGCTGTCATCTAATGATCTGGGTGCTATCAGTGTGGCATATTGAAACAGCTAACACTAGAGAGGTCTCCAGATAATTTGATTAGATTACTTAAACTAAGTCAAAAATTTTTTTTATCAACAATTGGCCTAGTTATTTAGATATATTATTTAAATAAATAGATGAGATATATACAAACCTACATGCACGTATATATGTACCTATAACCTAAAATTTTGGTATCTATGATGTTACAAATTCTGAAACTCTTTCAGTGCTGATGTAATGCAATAAGTGAAAAATTTTCTGACTTCCCTGAAACAGGTTGAAGTCGAAAGGCAGATACACCAAAATTGCATAAAATTACCTTCAGGGTATGTGTACAGAGTGTATTCCAACCATAAAGTAATTTTGTGTTTTTCTTGGGTTCCTTCTCCAAGATACCTTGTTATTTAAATGTAATTATCCCAAAATCTAGAAAAAATTAGAAAGCCAAACCATTTGTTATCTCAGGGCATATAAGATGAGAGATACTCAACAAGTCTCTGTGCACAGCTTTTAATGGAGCTGTGAAATAAATTTTTCCTAATCAAATTTGAAAATTTGGTTCACTTCCCAAGTGACAGCACGTTTCTGACCCAGCATCCTTTGGATATTAGTACATTGTTGAGATTTCTCTTTCTCTGAGTATGAGTGGATGGATGTAGGCAGGTGTGAGTGAGGGGTTCAGTGTGAAGGTGCACACACACCACAATGGATTGCAGTGTCACTGAAGTGAAAGGCACGTATGTGGGATTGGATGGTTGTGGTATATCTTCCATCTATCAAGAGTTAAACCTGACATAACAAAATTTGTTTGACAAAATTACAAGTATTGTGTCATCTGACTAATAGTTAAGCCCACTCAAAGAGCCAACACAAAGATTTTAAGAAAAAATGTGCAAACTCAGAGAAGAAAACTATCAACAAATAGATGACTGATAAAATAATATCACTTATATTCTAAAGTTCCTGGGGCAATTTGGCAGAGACAAATTACATTCGTGGCTAAGAATCATAGTTCTAAAGTAGATTTTTGTCATAAACTCCATAAAAATCCCATCATATACTACTTTCATGTGGATTAAAAAATCTTACCAAATAATGCCAAAACAACCATCTTTCTTGTACTAAAACATATATCATATATAAAATGGGCATATTTATTCTTTTCATACATGGTATTTGCTTAAATAATAACTATGCATCTTTACTAAAAAATATAGCTTAGTCTCCTTAACTTCTTCAATTGCCCACGAAGCTTAGTAGTCAGTAGCACTGGAAAATAAAATAAGATGAATCATGCAACAGACGCCATGGATAATGGAGAATTCATGGATGGCCTATTATATTTAGAAACTTGATAAAAAAAATTGAGCTACATGAACCTCAAAAGTCATTTATGCACAAAGAAATTTATCTGATATTATAACAAGATAATGATGACTAATGAGTGCATGGAAATGGATGTTAGTTTTAATTATGTTACAAAAAGTTGCAGAAATAACTCCATGAATTTCTTTTAAAATTAAAACAAACTTTAAAAGAGGATATATATATATATATATATATACATATATATATGTATATCTATATGTATATCTGTATATATATGTATATCTATATATATCAGAGATATGTTGTCTGTACCTTGTGCATATTTAAACTAAGTGCACAATCTCAATTTATTATTTTGTTTTTAATTTAAATTATGTATTATCTAGCTATTGAGGCAGGGCTTTGTTTTGAAGTTCAGACTGGCCTTGAACACACAATGTTCTCCCTGCCTCACCCTTCTGAGTGCTGAGATTATAGGCACATGCCCCCATAAGCAACCTAAATGTGAAATGTAAACATTCATCTATGAGCAATAAAAATGCTATAAAATCACATATCTCTTTGCATTATTTAAACATTAAATTTAATATTTAAACATTAAAATGATATCTATCAAAAGCTATAATTTATATACAGCTCCTTATGTGTGCTACAGTATTACGGATAAGAATATACCCAAGTGAGTTTCAACAGTCTTACAACTGGCTGAGTTGTTGCCATGGTGAATTCAGAGTCTACAGAATAGGATGTGCACCAATTATACCATAAGTTTCACGAAGGCAAAAACATCACATTGATTAAATACATGTTATGATATACAAACCAACTAGTCTCCTTTAATATAAGCTATATAACTTTGTAAACTTTAAGTAATTAGATAAGGAAAAATTTAAATAACTAAAAAGACTACCTTTTGTTTATATGTGAGAAATCTATACTTTGAAAGTTCTATCAAGAAATTACGAGGCTGGGCGTGGTGGCGCACACCTGTAATTCCAGCACTCGGGAGGCTGAGACAGGAGGATCGGTGAGAGTTCAAGACCAGCCTGGGCTACAGAAGTGAGCTCAAGGCCAGCCTGAACTGCATAGTGAGACCCTGTCTCAAAAAGACAAAAAAAAAAAAAAAAAAAAAAAAAAAAAAAAAAAAAAGAAATTACAATGTACAAGATGATTTTCTAATATAAACAGATGGAGCCAGGCTGCCAAGATAGTTCAGTGGTCTATGCACCTGACTGGCAAGCACAACGGCCTGGGTTTGGTCCCTGGTACCACATGCCATGCCAGCTGCTTCCATTGGGCATTGTGGCACACATCCATAAACCCAGTGCTGGGGAGACTGAGACAGGAGGAGCACTATGGGTCTGAGCTGCATAGTGAGACCCTGTACCAAATAAATGAATAAACAGACGGAGCAGTTGGACATGGTGGCACACGCCTGTAATCCCAGCACTTAGGAGGCTGAGGAGGGAGGATCGTTGAGAGTTTGAGACTAGCCTGGGCTACAAAAGTGAGCTCAAGGCTAGCCTGAACTGCACAGTGAGACCCCGTCTCAAAAAAAGAAAAAAAAAAAAAAAAAAACAGATGGAGTTATAGCATGAAGTGTGTTAAATAGAACTTTGTTAGTGAAACATCACCTGAACCTTTACATTTTAAAAATGAGAACTTGGAGCTACAATATGCAATTCCCAGGAATTCATAGATCCTAGCGTGAGCAAATCCAGCCCATTCCCATTGTAGATGATGCTCTGGGTCTCAGAAAGTTTGCTTTCCCACAGCAGCTTGTAAACAACCCTGTTTTCTTTTATGAATAAATCTTGCGTATTGTTACATTTCACATGGCATTGTTCTCCAAAGCAGTTTCCTCAATGATTCATTTATTTTTCTCTAACACTGATGCTTTCTGATTTTGTGATTTTGTTGTGACTATATCAGCTATCACAAAGAATCAATAAAAACAGAAATACTATAAAGCAATATATGGGCTTTAGTCCTCTATAAAATTATAGGCAAATGTTTTTTTTTTTTTTTTCTTTTTAATCACCCAATTTTTTAGACTAATCCCCAGAAGCACCTTGACTGGTTATGAAATAGTGACTGAAAATAACCTATGTAAGTATCCAACTCATGAATTTAAATAGTTATGTCAAATATTGACTTGGTTAGGTCAAATAATCAAACTCAAACTAACTGCTCAAAGCCTTTTTTGCATTTTCCCCAGATAAAAAGCTTTTTTAATTTCTCTGTAAAAGATACCTGTCTTACTACAGCTTTGATTTCCATTGACTTTAAGATTTAATTGAGAAGTCTGTTAATTATTGTATTAATGGTTTTAAAAAGCTCCATGCTTGGCAAAATACAGTCTGCTTCTAGACTATGTGTCAAGTCAATTATTGTAAGTTTGTATTGGATATATTTGCATAAATAATATACATTTTAACTTCATAATTTACTAAAGAGAGTAATTTATTTAGATTCCCAATGCAGTTTCATTGAGTCTCTTTAGGAAGTAAGAATGTGTTATTGTTATCATCATTATTATAAAAGATGAGGAACTTTATCTGTAGCCACAGACCAGCACAGAGATTCCTATGATTTGACTTCACTCACTGTGTCTGTCCCTATTAGGCTTTCACATCAATGCTTCAGAAAGATGACAAGAACCTCCTTTTCTCTGAACATAACTCATGTGCCCTCTTCTTTAGCTTCATCCAGGACTCCTGAAAGGCTTTTCCTTTTCTCCTCATTCACTGCAGCACTCGAGGCTCTTGTCTGGTTAGTGTTTACTTCATGTCCCACTCTTTTCTAGCAACATTATTTAATTAATACCTTGCAAAACACATGCCCCCATTTTACAGATAAAGGAACTGTGACTAATCACCCAGAGAGGAAGTGGCCTGCTCTGGGATTAGCAAGTAGATAATCTGACTTCAGATTTTACTTCATGGTACATGAACACCATGATATATTGATATCACATCTCAATGAACTTTCAAAAATGAGAGTAAAAACCACATTTCTTTCATGGGTATTTCACTGGTCATGCCAACGTTTTCTTTCTGTTTTTGCTCTGTGTCTCTCTGAGATCACACTCTAACTTCTTAAGACTACAAAATTAGTGATGGACTCATCTTGTTTGTTTATTTGTTTTTTAACCAACCCTTTTTAAAAATTGTATTTATTTATTTATTTTCTTCTTTCAGAACCTTTATTTGTTTATTCACTCATTTTTATGGCCAGCTCAGCCCTCCCCGAGGGCAGGGCTGGTGCAGCATGTGGTGCTGGGGATCGAACCATGGTCCCTGAAGCCGCCCAAGCTTTCCCAAGCAGGTGCTTTAGACCACTGAGCCATCCCGCCAAGCCCAAACCAACCCTTTTGAAGGCAGCATTCTGATTCATCTTCACAACTTCTATAATAAATGTAAAATTCCTTTCATGTGCAAAGCCATCTGTGGATTTTTTTTCAGTTTTAGGGAAGGGTCTATAGTGTGTTCAGGGTCTCACTACTAGATCGGACTCATAGTGATCCACCTGTTTATAGTGTCCCAAGAGCTGGATTATAGGCATGCACCAGCACGCCTAGTCTCCATTGCCATCTCAGAGGGCCCCGTGGGGCAGGACCAGGCATGGTATCTGTGAATACTGATTACATGAATTTATCAGTGAAGGAATTAAGTGATAGTTTAGACTGAATCTCTGTTGATTTAAAAAGAAAAACAAGTTAAGGAATCTAGATAGCTAGCTTATGATTTGACAAACACAATGATCTCAAATGAGTATTTGCTTCTTCACAAATCTAATCTTTTGTGTAGATCTTATAAAATGTTATGCTCATTCATTCATGCAAATTCACTGTTTGGTTTCACTGAATCCAGACAATAGAATTGCATCTAGGAGCCCAGGTGAATTTTGCATACTCAAAACAGCCAGTTAAAAATGGCAATAATTTGTTACAACAGTGACTGTACCTAGGTATGTTTTACTTGCCTCTCTCTCTGAGCTAATTCAAAATTTTTGGTTTTGCACATATATTGACTCATCTAGATAATATCAACTAGTCAGGGAAGAGAGCAAAAGTATTTAATTTTTATTTTACATGATCTCATGAAAATGTGACCATGCTTTAAAATTTTTGATAATAGACAATTTGCTCTTACTTAGAGACAATTTATATTTATTCACACTATTCTGTGCATATTAGGGTGTAGAGTGATTTGGAGAGTGAACCTTGGAACTCTCAAATAGCCACATGTAAGGTATAGAATTATTAGATGTGCAAAGTGCTTTTTATCCTTTCAAACTGAAATTTAATATGTGTGGTGGAAATATTTAAGTGGTTAAGAAAAAAATAGTTATTTGGAGGTTATTTAACTTGCTGAATTTAGAACAGGAGTTCTTGAAGAAATACAGTTGGAGAATTAAACATGATTTTTTTTTATTTTAAATGTTCCTCTTTTAGGAGAAAGTTTATGTAGACTGAAAATAAAATTGAAGCATAAAAACAAACCATACAAAATATAATCTTATCATGGTTGAAGCATGAGAGAGAACCTCCCCAAAATGAATTACTTTGGAGCAGTTTTACACGTAGTCCTAAATGATCATTTTTGCTTAGTGACTTAAGCTCAGGTAATGAAGTTGCAACTGTTAAGAAAGCACTATGGATTATCAATAATAGAATATTCCAACAAATTACTTGAACAGAATCAAATTAAAGACCCAGAAGTACATGATAGCACTAGGAATCTGAGCTGCTTCATTTATCTTTCATGGAAAGAACGGACAGTTAAAGCTTTCCTTAAGATTCACCTTAAGCCACTACACAAGAAGCTTGTTGAGTCAGTTATTCCATAGAGAAAATCATTACATTTTTTTTTCTAGCAGTCAAATGCTCTTTAAGTGACTTATTTGCCCATTAGAATACTGCATTTCTCACCACTATTGCTTGCTTAACTTATGGCCTAGAACTTGCTAAAGAGTTTTCAGAAGTATAGTGCCAGAAAGCAAGCAAGGGAAAAACGAGCACCAGTGCCTGTTGGGTCGTGTGCACTTGGTCTCCTTTCACAAACACACAGTACATTTTTCCTTTTGTCCTACCTTGGGTACTCTTGCTACCTCTGAGGTACCTGGGGCACTCTTGCCTGAAGCTAAAGGCATAACAGGCCCTGCTTGTCCCTCTGACGTGATAAGGTTGTAACACTCTATCTTGCTTTTCCTCTTAAAAGGAACAAAAGACTGAATGAGTCCCTTACTGGCAGGTGCAACCCCAAATCATGAACGGTGGCCAGCACTCTGCAGAATTCACTAATGGAAAACAAGCCCCCTCACCCACCACAAGTTTAAACAAAACCAGCTAATCTGATTTTAACCCTGGGTAAGGGAGGAACAAGTAATAAAAAGCACGACATAAAGAAGCATAGCTTGCCAATTCAAGCCTACATGCAAACCAGAGGAGATTCATGATTTTGTTTCCCCGGGAGGAAGCGACTAACGCACGCACACTGACCATCACTATAAAAGACGTAAAGAGAGAGTGAAATGGCTCAACGTACACACACCCCGCTCCATACCGGGGACGAGTCTCCGAGCTGAGGCTTGTGCTCTCGGAGGGCCAGGCTGAAGCTGACCGCCCCCACGGCCACGCTGGATACCCCCAGCCCTATCTCCAGCACAGAGAGCACCAAGAGGCTCCCGATAATCTGGCCGCTGGTGCACATACTTCCTGGGTCATCATTCCTTCCCGATCAGAGAGGGAATCCAACCATCCACCTTCTTTCTTCCACAGTCCTCGTTATCCCTGACGCCCCCTACCAGATCCCAAAACTTTTCTTTCTTCACCAGCAAAACGTGTATCCGCGACTGGATTTCCAGAACGAGATATCCTCTCTTCCCCGGCCCCGACCAGAGGCGAAAGAGCTGCACCACCCCCTGGCACGTTCAGACAGGCACTGGAGAGAGTCGTGCTGGGCTCGGTGATGGGAGTCCCCGAGAGAGAACAAGTCTGGAGCTGGGCGGTAGTGGAGCCCGACCTGGGAGCCCTGAGACTGGAGCTGCGCTCGCGAGGCGCTGTCCAGAGTTCTGCCGCGTCCCGGATCTCCGCAGGGAAACCAGCTCCTGCCTCAGGCTCTCAGACCTGTGCGATGCCCTTCCCTTCCTTGCCGGAATGAGCTTTGCTTCCCGAAGGTCCAAGGGCTCGGAGCTTCCCTCTGCGTCTCCCTCTGTTCTCGCCTTTGTTTTCGCGGTAACGCAAAGTGCTCCCGCGAGCCTGCGGCCCCGGGCGGAGCGGGCGGATGGTATTCAGCACCACGCTCCTCGCAGTTGCTGTGTTGCCAGAAAAAGCGACCTTGTCTGATGGCCTCTTTCCGTCTGGGTTTTCTCTCCCTCCTCGTCGCCCTCTTCCTCCCCTTCTTTCTTGATCTGATTCTCTCTCATTGCTATGACCTCATTGGGATTTTGAAGGTTGGGGGGGGGGGTGAAACCTGATGTATTTGTGGGTCTAGGATCAGGGCTCTTGGCTGGCCCTGGACCCGTCCCTCCTGGGACCCTAACTAACCACAGGAATCTAAGCGATCCCTACCTCAGCATGTCCCCCACTCGCTCCCTTCTGGGCTTCTATCCAGCAGGGAGGGGAAGCGATGCCTACGTCAACGCGGGGCTCATTCGGGGTAAAACTTTTTTCTGCTTGTACACAGGGTGGGGGCCAGGGACCAAGGAAAGGCGAAGGAGGACAGGCTGGAGCGAGCCCAGAAGCCTAATTTCACCGGGACTCTTCAAGGCCCTTACCGAGACTCCTGTGTCCAGGTGAGACCTTAAGGACAGCCCCGGACCTGTCACCTTCTGAGCCTCATAGGGAGGAGAGCAGCCTGGATCCATGACACTTGACGGGAATGTGGCACTCTGCTCTGCAGCTCTCAGACTCTTGATGTCCCATAGGTGTGTGCCCTGTCACGTGCCCTGGGATGGGAAGCCAGATCCCGCTCACCGGGGCCCCTGAGCTCGAATTCAAGAGAAGTTTGTTTAAATGCTATATTAGTACAGACATTGCTTTAGAGAAAGCAATGGGTTTATACACAACCCTGTTTGGTACTCTGCTCCTGTCAGGATCTTTAGAGCTGGAGAAAGCATGGTTTGGTTATCTTTGCATCGTTGTCTGGGAAGCTTATGGGACTGTAGATGTTTAGGAATCATTGTTTGAATCCCATTTTCATTTTCTTGACTTTATCTCAAGAAATAAATCTCAAGATATTCCATCAAGGGTCAGTCAGGAAGGCCGGAGGAGATTTTGAAGTGTGAATCACCTTTCTCAATAACTGGGAGCCCCAGTTAGAGAGAAATCAAAGGAAAATGGGAAGAGGTTGGAGTTAGGGCACAGTAGCGCACCTTGAGCTCTAGCAGGCAGTGCTGCGCAGGTCCCTCTGTGATGCCCGACGTATCATCCTGAAACATCCCAGAGGCTAAGCACACCAAATCAGAGTGACCAATAACCCAAGTTCCATAGCACAATTACCAGCTTTAATTTTTTTTAACTCAGAGCTTAAATTCAACTGCACACAGCAGTGTGTTTTCTTTTTGATACATTTATTCTAAAAGTGTTTAATTTTAGTACTCATTCCTTAAAAATAAAAGATGTACCATTGTGATGAATAACCTTTAATGAATCTGAATTATTGTGACATTTGGAGTGAAAAGGTAAGCCCGTGTACTGAACAATATTTAGTGGACTCACTTGCTGCTTGGACCATGCTCATCCAATTTCCAGTTGTTAGGGCTGGGATGACAGCTCAGTAGAATAAGTGCTTGCCTGGCAAGCACAGTCCTGAGTTCAATTCCCGGTAACACACACACACACACACACACACACACACACACACACACACCAATTTCCAGTTGTTAGAAACTCTTAAAAGATCCTATGGCCTCAGCAATGAATCTACATATTGTAGTTATGTAAATGGTCTAATTTTTTACCCAGAAATAATGAATATTTTATAGCCTACATTTTTAAAAATTATTTATTTATTTATTTTTCTTGTTTCAGAACCTTGTTTGTTTATTCACTCATTTTTTTATGGCTGGCTCAGCCCGCCCTGAGGGCAGGGCTGGCGCAGCATGTGGTGCTGGGGATCGAACCGTGGTTGGTCCCTGGAGCCACCCAAGCTTTCCCAAGCAGGTGCTTTAGACCACTGAGCCATCCTGCCGGGCCCCTATAGCCTACATTTTGGATTGCATTTAGTCACTGCATCTTCAAAATTAAATCTCTTCATCCTTTTTTGGAAACAAATGACAAGTTATAGTAATCAATAAACTAAATTGATTAATGCAATCCTGTAGGTATGAGAATAAGTTACTAGAAGACATCTTATTTTCATAAGGAATGCACAGTAGAGGTTAACAACATGAATTTTAAAGAGTAAAAAATGAACAAATCTTATAATGTCTAAAGTTTCACTTCTGATAAATATGATGGCTAGAAATTGTACATCTATATTCATATGCTCAAAGATAATGAGTGTTGATTGATGGGTCATTGTTACAAAATTTAAAATTTTGTAAATTAAAATTTACACAGAACAAATTAAATCTCTCAATGACTAGCAAATCAGAAACACTTTTAGAAAAACAAAAACAACTATTATCCACAGAAAACACCAACCTTCTGTGTTTGAAAACATGACTAGCTAGCATTATCAGAATTTTTTTAAAAAAATCTTGTATTATGTTTTCTAAGGCATAAAGTATAATCTGTGTGCTTTTTAAATTTATTTATTTGGTACAGGGTCTTTCTACACAGCTCAGATTAGTAGTGATCCTCCTGTGTCAAACTCCACAGCACTAGGATTACGGGATTACACATGTGGTTTTGGTAGCAGGCATGGCATACCTGGGATTCTGGACCCTGGCACTGCATGTGATACTGGGATTGAGCCTGGGTCCTGGCACTGCCCAGGCAGATGCTTAGACCACTGAGCTCTCTCCAGCCCAACTTTTTAAGTCGATGTAAAATTTCTCCCAAAGTAAGCAACATTATCTAAAATTTCCTCGTAATCATGGCAATAAAAAAGAAAAAGTGGGTTCCGATTAGCAAAATTCTCAGATCCTGTCATGCTCCATCAAAAACATGCTGGAAAAACAGTGGGAAGGTTAATCATATGTGAAGCATACTACTGTCCAAGCTCCAAGGAGTTTACAATGCGAATATTTATTTCCTTATGCTAAGATACATCAGAAGAGTTACTCATAAGATCCATTGAAACATCCTTCAATCTTCTACATCTTTAGTTGAATCAACTGCACAAAAAATTACAAGTTTGCCACCTACTGGCTTGTAAATGCCAGAATTGACTGTGTGCTTAGTGTCCAAATAATTATCATAAACTCAACTGATACAAATTTCTTCATAATTATTCTCACTAAAGGCCTAAACTTTGCCAATGAGTATTGAAGAGTTCAGAGATCTCTGTGTATGCATTTACCCAAATGAAATTTATAGAAAATTTAATATTTAGAGAAAGTAGTATGAATGAGTTGGTAGACTAACACTTCCTGTTATGGTTTGGATTTGTGTTTCCCAAAAGCCCATGAGCTGAGGGCTTGATCTGTGTGCCATGGTGCTGTTGGGAAATGTTGTAACCTGGTGAAAAAGAAGAGCGATCACTAGGCCAAGGTGGTGGAACCCTGAGCGAACACTGGCACCGTACCCCTTTCTCTTCCTTTCAATTGTTTCCATGAAGTGAGCATTTTTCTACCATGTGCTCTCTGCCATGATGCCCTGCCTACCCACAGGGCCAAAACCAGTGCTAGCCAAATAGCTCAGCGGACTAAAGCATCTGTTTAGACAGGTGCAGTGACGGACATTCATCCCCCATGTGTAGTGCAGGCCCTGACTCCTGGGACATGGGCAATTGAGACTGAGCGTGTGGCACATGCCTGTAAGCCCAGTGCTTGGGAAGCTGAAAACAGGAGGATCCTTATGAGTCTGATCTGTGTAGTGAGACCCTGTAGGGACTTGGACCACAAATACTATAATGTAACATAATAAAAGTTTCTTCTTTTCAACTGAATTATTTCAAGTATTTGGTTACAATAACAAACATCCAGATTAAGCGCTTGCTTAGGGAAGTGCAGGGGCCAGGGCACCCCACCTATCATGCTGAGCCAGCCATGGAGTCCAGGCAAGGTGGTGCATGCCTGTAGTCCCAGCACCTGGGAGGTAGGAAAGAAGAGGATCACTGAGTCAGTAGTGAGACCCTGTATAAAAGAAATAATAACAATACCAGACATCTATTATATCACCTGTCTTACTATAATGAGGCAGATGAGAAAATGATAATTTCAACCACTGAATTTAAATGGTTAATTTTAAACCTCATACTCATCGTGATCTCGTTTTAGTGTGTGATGTGAACTAAATGTTTAGAGTGGCCTTAGGCACTGAACTGCGTCGCCAATGTAGGACAAAAAGATTAGGCAAATGAAAAAAAATCACAAAGTGATTCAAGTAAAGTAGCAGTTTTGAGGTGCTAGAAGATCATTCACTGTTTTGATACTCCTGTCCAGGGGGTTAGAAAAGATGACAGCTGAAGATTTGCCTCACATTTGATGAGGTGCGTCTGCCGAAAATGAAAGCAATGTTTTGAAAATTTTCTTTGCTATTTAAAAATAAATGGGGATAATAAAACCAGAAAATATTTCTTGCTTTTTCTTTGCTTTTAGTGACAATATAGTTCAGAAGTCATCATCCCAAAGTACTTTCAGTACTTGTGTATATTAATCTGAAAAAAGTATATTATGTGGTGCTGTATTTAGATTAATTTTCTGCTTACATCTGAATTATTATCTTATTACTTTTTAACTTTGAATATGTAAATATATATATGTACACTAATATAACATATGGATATTAGAATGTTTGTCATTTTTATTTATGTAGGTACCTTTACTCTTGACATTTATGAAGCATGTAGGAGTGGACTTACTTTCCAATTTATATAAAATATATAGTTTTGTGGCACAATATAAGAATAGTGGCTGGGGTATAGCTCAGTGGTGCCTGCCTAGTGAGTGCAAGGTCTCAAGTTGAATCTATGGTAAAAAAAGAAAAAAAAAAAAAAACAGCAACAACAAAAGGCATAGAATTGTGATTTAGCATAGGAGAGAAGCAAGATTTTCAGTCTAGGTTTTCTACTGACAGGCACTTACTATTTTGTAAACGGAAGAGTCCTAGGAAAAGAATGGTGGCCTTAAAAATATAGATAAATATCAGAGTTCTCGGGGGTTGGGTGTAAAGACTGCACTCTTTTATTCCTCCAAGATGTCTACTGTCTATACATTGAAAGCTTAACCTCAATGGAATGTATTAGGAATTTAGATGTTTGGTGGAGGACAGGGTTGGGGGTGAAGAATAGTATGGGGAGTAGGGGAGGGGTTGCTAACTGGGTTTATATGAGGACAAAGGGGCACAGTCTTCATGATAAAATTAGTATCCCTTCTCAGAGAGACAGAGATAGAGACAGAGAGAGAGAGAGAGAGAGAGAGAGAGAGAGAGAGAGAGAGAGAGACTAGAGCTCATGTACTCTACCATGAAAGGACGTAACAAGAAGTCAAGCATCTGTGAATCAGGAAGAAAGCCCTGACAAGATGCTGAATATGACTTGGTCTTGATTTCCTCAGCATCCAGAATTGTACAAAATCATTTCTGTTGAACTACCCAGTTTGTGGTCTGTTGTTATAGCAACCTGACATGACTAAGCTGCTAAAAGGGCCCAAATTTTCAGAGCAGAGTGCTGAAGAGGAGGAAGTGCTATGGAAAAGGAGATTCATAAATTTCTGTAGGGAATTCTTGAATCTGTGGCTATATTCTAAGCTGCATAATGATGAAATGGAAGCCCACAATGTTTCATGCAAAACTTCAAGTAGAAATAGCCATGATTTTCCAAACCTGATGGCAACTATGAGCTAGAATTATGTTCCAAGCAAAAGCTCCTCCTACCAAAAGTTGAGAGGATTTATTACCATATAAGTAACTTACCCTGTAAATTATGTGGAAATATTTGTCCATTAAGCAAAATTATGTCACAAAGAAAGTTGGACCTAAACAAACGATTATGTGATTGTATTATTGGTAATTGTAGACAATACTTGTGCTCAGTTAAAACTGTCTTTGGAAAGGAAAATATTCTATTTTTGACATTATGATGTGTGTGCAACTAAAATAGATAATAGCAGTCACAGAATTCATGGAAAGAAGCAAATGAAAGCAGGCTGTTATAAAGTTACTACATTAATTGAGATTATTTGTCACAAGTTAACTATAAAACTATAAGCTGTAAAATATAGTGACTACTAACACTGATAAAAAGAAGCAAGAAATAAGCCAAAATTAGAGATGAACACTATAATATATTGATTTTAAGAATGGAGGAAGTGATTTATTAAAAAAGAATAAGCAAATGATACAAATAAAATCCAAATCAAAAAGTTAAACCTAATCCTATAAATATACATGATTCAAGTGGCTGACTGTTCCAGTAGAAGATAGTGATAGTAAGACTGGATAATAATTTTGAAAACAACAAAGTTACATTTTCTGTGCAGGAAATCCTCCTTCTGTATAAAGTTATACCTAAATTAAAGATAAAAGAACAAAAATTCCATTTAGGAATAAGATACATTAATATACTTAAGTTGTACCTCTTTCAGAAAAAAACTTTAAAAAGTATGAATATGAATATAATGTAAAAAACACCTATGAGTATCACCTCAGACCAGCATGTATAAACATCATATTGTTTCCCTAGGTAAAAATGTGAAAGATCAAATAAAATCTGAAGCATACAACAGATAGTGTGAAAGGGAAGAAAACTGTTCAAAGGGAGGGAACAACTGAGTTGACAGAAAGGAGAAAAGAAAGAAAGAAGGCAGGGAAGAAGATGTATGTGTATATGTACAATATAGCTTGGATAATTGTACTGCTTATTTCTACTGGTTTGTTGAAAGGAGCAGTTAATACTTAATCTTTCTCTTTATCTAATTTTTGATCAATTTTCATGCTTGTATCTGACAATCAGAACTAATTTGAAGACAACAATACACAATATAACAACAATTGTAGAATTCTTAACATTTTGTTTAGCGAAATTCTATATTGTTTCTTTTTCTTTCTTTTTTTTAAGCTATTGTCTACACTCTTAAAACAAGACAAAACAAAATAAAATAACTGCCTAAAGGTGTTCTGCGCAGAAAGTGGCTGCCTCTTGTAAGAGAAAGTAGATAAGGTTCTGTTCAAGTCTCCAACACTGTAGTTTTTATCTTGAGGCAAGGTGTGGTCTATACAACTCAGCCTGCCACATAGAGGCTGCATAACACAAAGGCACAGTATGGAGTTATCTATGTCCTGATCTGTATGACAATAAAATGGAGCTAGAAAATGATCAGTGTCACTGAGACTAAGGAACATGGAAGAAATGATAGCCACAAAGTGGGTCTCTAGTCTTTGTTAGGCTTCTACTGCACATATGTAAAACAGGCTCAAAAATGTAGGTGAAAATGAAGCAACAAAAATGACAAACTGCAATGTAGAAATCAAGGGCTTTTCATTAGAAGTCATGGAAACCAGAAAAAAGTAATAAGACATACTCAACATGTTCAAAGGAAAAAGTTAAACTGAGAAGTCTCCATGAAACTAAAATTGTCTCCAAAAACAAGAACAAAGTCGGTTAGTTTCAGATAATAGAATTCCTATGCACCAGATCTGAGCTACAAGATATAACAAGTTTTTCATGTTGAGAAATAATGCCCATGCCCCCCCCCCACAAAAAAAAACAAGTACCAGAAATCATCAATATCTAGATCAATGGAAAATATTGTTTCCTTCATGGCATTTTCTCTTAATTTCTTTATAAACAGTAACATTGTCTTAAAAATAGCATTCTCTTAGGTTTATAATTTATATAGATATGTATAATAAACTATGATGTTAAAGTTGGGAGATGTTTTGTCACATAAGAACAATTTATTCTGAGTGCAGTATGAAGGGTTAAAGGTATACTGTAACTCCTAGGATATCCAAGAGAAAATTCAAAATATCAATATAACCACAGGCTATTTTGCTACTCTAGGAGCTAACAGAAAATTTAAAGTAATTTTTTTATTTAAAAATATTTATTTATTTATTTATTTACTTACTTACCTATTTATTTGCTACAGGGTCTTGCTATATAGCTCAGACTTGCAGTGATCTTCCTGTCTTAGCCTACCCAGTGCTGGGATAACAGGCATGCACCACCATACCTAGTTTCAGGGCCTGTGAAGCACCCCTGTGGGTCTGAGACCAGCACAGCATGTAGTTCTGGCCATCAAACCCAGGTCCTTATTCTTACTGGGCAGGTGCTTAGAACACCAAGCTATCTCCCCAACTCTAAAAATATCTTTAAAATACAAGCAAAAAAAATAAATAAAATAAAGAGTATACCAAAGAACAAGAAACAGAAGGACAAGTAGAAAAACAGTAAGTAAAATCATATACCAGTATTTGATAATATCAGTACTCAATTAAATTATTAAACATTAATGATATAAGCATTACAAGTAAAGGCAGAAATTAGAACAAAAGTAACTCAACTGCACATCATTCACAGAACAGACACTAAATAAAAAGGTAAAATATTTTGAAAGTGAAAGGAAGAAAAAAGATATTCCATACAGAGTATACAAATAACAGATAAGATATAATTTAAATCAGAATTATCACTAGCAAAAGACATGGGCATAACTAAAGGACAAAAGGGACACATCTCATTAGTTTGCTTCTGACCTGTCACTCAGTGATCAGTGCCTCTTAGTGACTCAATATTTCATGCAATATTCTCTGTGCCTTCACTGTAGACTGGACCTAGTGACTTATTTTCCATGAAAAGACTATGACAAAATTGATGGAGCATCGTCTCCAACATTAAGTCACCAAAGACTGACTTCTATCGTATTGTTCCTTCCTTTGCCTTTTGGGTTTGTGTATTTTAGCAAAGCTTGCTTCTACCGTGGAAAGACCCATAGGGCAAGTAAGTCAGGGAGGCTTTAAACCACCAGTCTATCAGGAATTACACCCTCTATACAACAACAGACCAGAGACTGAATCCTGGCAGCAACCACATAGAAGAGCTTGGAAAGAGATCCTTAACTAGTCAAGTCTTGCGATGACAGTAGCTACATCTAGACTGCAAGACAAAATCCATCTCAGATGCCCTCAGGTTCCTAATCTTCAGAAGGGGAGGCATTGATTGATGCTTTGGATTCAGGCCACTTGGTTTTGATGTACTATTGTATGGAACAATAGACCTTCTAATACAAAGGCATAGTTACAAATGTGGAAACTCCTGCAATTTCCAACATGTGAAGAAGAATTGATAGAATTAAAAAGAGAAGTGGAAAATTGTGTAGTCATATGTGGAAATCTTAGAGCCAAATTTGATAGAGCAAGCAGAAGGAAGAGCAGCACGGATACAGTAGAACTGAACAAGCACTGCCAACCGAGTCTCCTAATCTCTTTAACAGAGGTCGGAACACCTTCCTTTTCTATCGTAATGAGAATCAAACGTCTGGCTACTGAGTTTCATTGAAATGAAGTGTTGGGCCTAAAATTTTTAACGAGAAAGAGAGGTTTCATATCCTTTCCTGATTTCTTATACCCTTTTGATAATTTTAAACAATGTGTGTAGGATATTTAATCATCATTTTTATTACATACTTATTATCTGAGAAACCATTCATATAATTGTTTAAAAGGAAAGGAAATTGACGAGAAAAAAATGTTAGGTTACATTAAAAAAATGATAACTAGATTAACATAAATGGCAGAATTGAAAGCATTAAGAAACTCCTCCTTGTCAGATTTTATCTTCTATGTAATGCATTCTATCACTTTTCTGACATCTTGAACACCTGCATTGATCAGGTACATATAACACTGAGAACATATCCAAGTGTTAAGTTAACCTCTACTTTTACAAATTCCATCCACTTCTTTTAGGTTTATGTTCTGGTACCAGAGAGAAGTAAAAACTGTTTTTTTATTACAATGGCCATTTAATCATTTTGAGATGTTCATGCTTTGTAGCGAATCCAACATTTACAGTAGAAATTTTCAAGCCTCTTAAAGAGACGACATATAAAGATCTAGGTCTTTAGTACTAGTGATTATCTGTAAAGAACATTTTCATTTTCACTGAGTCAAGTACAACAGTTATGTTCCGATAACCTCCAAGGGGTGAAGGATAATCACCTCTGTAACTCTACATTTCTGCAAATGTTCCATCTAGCAATGGTGACCATTTTTTTTCACCATACTCTGAACTACTAATTTATACTGAAATTTTAATTAATGAAGACCTTGGTGAACATTTCTTGTGGACTGTCCAGCTTCTTAAATCTTGTATATCTACAGTTGATTGTCTTTTAACCTAAGCGTAGGCTGATGGATTCATTACTATCTAATTTCATCTTGTTATCTTTGGCCCTTCACTTGCTCCTGTTGAGATCTTTTTGAACTCTTTCTGTCATCCAGTGTATTAGCTGTTCCTTCCAGAATTATGTCACATGCCCCCAAGCAGTGGGCCTATTCTGGCCTCATTTTTTCTTGTTTTGAACATTTCTAAAAATGTCATTTTTATTATCGGAGGCATTTTAATGACCTGCTGCTTATTCATGTTTCTTGTTTCCCTGTCTCAGTATTTCCAGATTTGTGCATGCCAGGATTTGTCAGTATTTATTGAGCCGGACTTTTCAGCTTTCCACATGATCTTCAATATATATGCTTACTGTAGTAGTTCATAAGCATGAAAGAGATTCCATAAGGTTTTACTTGTTTCATTCCCTCTCTAGTGAAGAATGTGTAGAATTTGGATTTCAAGAATCTTCAGGGCCAGCCAGATAGCTCTGTGGATTAAGAACCCTGCTTAGACAAATGTAGGAGGATGGGGTTGATCCATGGTGTGCTGTGCTGGCCCCAGCCCAGGGTGAAGTGAGACAGCTAATGAGATTGGGCATGGTAGCTCCTGTAATCCCAGCACTCAGGAAGTTGAAAACAGGAGAATCACTATGAATCCTATGTATGTAGTGAGACCCTATAGATCTGTACTAAAATACAAAAGAAAGAAAGAAAGAAAGAAAGAAAGAAAGAAAGAGAGAAAGAGAGAAAGAAAGGAGGTTCAATCCAGTCAGTTATCTTAAAACCACAATAATCTGGTTAGAGTTTTGCCTCATGCATTGAAGAAAATCAGACTCATATCCCATTATGCCAGTGGTCCTTTCTTCTATTTTTGAGAATTTGGGGTGACACAAACTCACTGAGAATATATTTAATAAGCATTTGTTGAACATATATATAAAAACATAACAAGGACAAAACTGATTTTAAAAAACTAATAATGCGTATCTACTACTATCACATATCCTGAGATAATCAACTTAAAGAAAGGAAAAGCTTCATTTAGGTCACTATTTTAGAGGCTTCAGTTCCTGATTGGTTGGCCCTGTTGAATTCTGGCTTGAAGTAAGGCAGCTTGTTAAAGCAGGGGGTCTGTGATAGAGCCAAACCACTCCCCTCATGGCCAGAAGTCAAAGAAAACGGAGTCCAGGATCACACAATCCCCTTTGAGGAAATACACCTGATTATCACTGGGCTCCATCTCTTCCAATTTCTACGAGCTACCAGCAATGCCAAGCTGAGGACTAAGTCTTTAACACAAGGAAAACACAGGAACTTTCCATTACCCAAACTAGCATGGATACATGATTTTTCCAAGGTTTTTACCCATGTTTCCTTTGTTAATTACTTAGATGTAATCACAAGAAATCAAATTAGCATGGTAATTTTACTTTTGCTTCTTTCACTGATTCATTTACATGCAAAGTTAAAAGGAAAATTATAACCTGGAAAAATTGTGAAGTATGCATGACAAAGTGCTCTATTTTATAGCTAAGTAGCTATTCGAAGCCCCCAAAGAAAAACCTAATACAAAAGCTCACAATGTAATCAATAATTTTCATATCTTAGCAAAATGTTACAAATGGCAAATTTATTGGTTAAATTAGACAGAGGGACAGAAAGATAGCTTGGCAGCTTAAGCACTCGCCTAGCAAGCACAAGGACCTGCGTTGCATCCACAGTACTGCATGCTGTGCTGAGCATGCCAGGCCAGTCACCACAACCAGGCTTGGTGGCTAACACCTGTAATCCTGGCACTGGGGAGGCTGAGACAGGAGGAGCACTATGAGTCTGAGTTGCATATTGAGACCCTGTACCAAATAAACAAATAAATAAATAAATAAATAAATAAATAAAAGATTTAAAAGGAGAATTAGAGTGAATAGAAAACAATAGGTGTAGCCGGGTGTGGTGGCTCACGCCTGTAATCCCAGCACTCGGGAGGCTGAGGCAGGAGGATCGGTGTGAGTTCCAGACCAGCCTGGGCTACAAAAGTGAGCTCAAGGCCAGCCTCAACTGCATAGCAAAACCCTGTCTCAAAAAGACAAAAAAAAAAAAAAAAAAAAAAAAAAAAAAAAAAAAAAAAAAAAAAAAAAAAAAAAAAAGAGAGAAACCATAGGTGTGACTTGTTACTACTTTTAATATTTTTGCAGAAAACGTTTACTTTAAAATATTAGAGGTATTAGCCGGGTGTGGTGGCGCACGCCTGTAATCCCAGCGTTTGGGAGGCTGAGGCAGGAGGATCAGTGCGAGTTCGAGACCAGCCTGGGCTACGGAAGTGAGCTCAAGGCCAGCCTGAACTGCATAGCGAGACCCTGCCTCAAAAAGACAAAAAAATAAATAAATAAATAAATAAATAAAAAATAAAAAAAATATTAGAGGTATTGAGAAGTGAAATGATTATTTTGTAATTGGAGTTGGAAATAGAGTGGGAACTATATTTTAAATACATTTAAAAAGAGTATATGCTCGCACTTTTTGATTAAGTAGTTTAACTTTTGGATTTTTACTCTAATAACATATGCATTAAAAGCCGGGTGTGGTGGTGCACGCCTGTAATTCCAGCACTTGGGAGGCTGAGGCAGGAGGATCAGTGTGAGTTCGAGACCAGCCTGGGCTACAAAAGTGAGTTTAAGGCCAGCCTGAACTGCATAGTGAGACCCTGTCTCAAAACGATAAAAAAAAAAACAAAAAACAAAAAACATATGCATTAAAGATTCAAATTGCTCACACAGAAATATTTATAATTGTTAGCTTGAGAAAAAACTAAAATTGCTCCAATTTTCCAAAGAAAGGCTACTGGTGAAATTAACAAAGGTAAAACTACAAAATAGAATAATTTATAGACATTAAAGTTATAGTTTAAAATCTTACATCACTTGGCATAAATCTAATACCATACCATACGTTAAAATCACATAAGTAACAGAACAAGATTATATTTCTTTAAAAAGGTAAACAAAAACAATATACAGAACTGCATGGCATGGTCCTTTTATTAATGGATTAGATAGTTATTACAGGTTAATTTCACCTTTACATTTATGTAATTTTTAAATTTTTGAGCAAAAAAGCTTTCATTAATTTTTAATTGGAAAAAGTCATACAAATGAAATAGAAATTTAAAAAGCATAGCAGTTGAGTCATTTACGGTTGTTAGAAAAGTGTCTATGAAGCAATGCTTCATCATTATGCTAAAATTTAATTAAAATATGAGCTAATAATGATAATACTTAGAAATATATGTTCTATTATGTCAATCAGCCTTTGTAAAAAAACAAGGAGAATAAATTATGCTTTAAAAAGATATGTAATAGGAAAAATCTTTGTTATTTAAAAAATAGATTTTTTGGCTCCTATGGAAAGATTACGGAATATGGGCAATCTAATAATGTGAATGTTTTATTCCTCCTTAATGGGCCACAATTGCATTAGCTCATACACCACAGGGCACTGGAAATTGTATTAGATCATATGGACATTTTTTACATATTTCAAAATAAGCCTTTTCTCCCCTGCCAACAGCACATTCACTTAACACAAATGCCATTTTCTGGGAGTAGAAAGAAGCACCTTAAGTTATGTTCACTTTTTAAAGACTACTTAATAAAATATGTTATATAATAGCCATTGTTAATTGGCTATTCTACTTTTGACAATCTGTGCCATGTGTGTTGTATGTTACTCTGTTTCTGTCTTAGTTTTTGCTATTTGTTTTATCTTTGTTTTTGTTTTTATTCTTCAAATTAAAATAAAATTAAAGGTCACTGAGATATAAATAAAATGAGTATTTCACTTTCTATAACTTCAATAATATTGAAGAAAACTTTGATCAAAATAAGTTTTTGTGCTATTTAAATTACTTTACCCAGACCTACGCACATCAGAGTAGTGTGTGTGAACTCAAATCTTGGAAATATATTCATGGAAATGTATTGGTTTTTTTTTTTTTTTTTTTTTTTTTTGCCGACTCAGCCCACCTGTCATGGCATGTGGTGATGAGTATTGAACCATGGCCCCCTTGTGCCTACCTAAGCCTGCCTAAGCAGGTGATTTAGATCGCTGAGCTCTCATAGGCCTTGAAAATGTACGCTAAGGAATGATAAGAAAGACTGATTCATTGTGTAACTTTAAGGACAAATCATACCCAATATTCATGAAATGCTTACTGTATGCCAGGCACTATTTTAACCACAAAAAAATCTTCATAAACAAAACAGACTATCTGGTGCTAGTGTTGTCTACGTTCTGTGGAGGTCTCATGACAAAAACTAAACAAATAATCTTATAACTTCAGATAGCAAAGTAAATTAAATCAAGGCATGGTGATAAAGAAAAAGGTGACAGATGAATAGTTCAGGTATGGTTTCAACAGTGTCACATGATCAGTAAGACTTAAAAGATGTGAGAGTGTGAAATCCAGGAAATACTGGGGAAAGAACTTAGAAAAAAAAAAAAAAACATAGTGGAGAGGAAGGGGTAAAAAAAAGAATTGAAATATCTTCTACACTTATTCCAATCTGCCACAATGAATGTGGTCATTACTAACTATAAATGTCTGTCAATAGAGACAAAAAAAATTAAAAGAAATAAGATAGCAAAGATTGGAAAAGACACTGATGGTGAAAATCTACTGAAAAAACAAAAACAAAAACAAAAATCCTCTTATAAAGGAGTTGGAAGAATTAGCCAGGAACTAGATTACATACGGTCGGTCGCTTGATTGTGGTAATGTTTCATACTTAACTTCCTGTGGATTGACTAGCATGCTTTGAGAAGAAGTATAACATAATTTGACTTAACATTTGAATAAGCTCAATCTGCTTTTCAACTGGTTGTAGGTACAACTGTCCTAGCGCTAGAGTAGAGATAGAATCAATCACAATCTACTATAATGATACATAAAGACTTGGGCTAGATATATAGTATTAGAAGTAATACAAAGAACATTTTAACTATATCATGCAGCCAAAAAATGTGTTTCAATAAAAGCAGAGCATTTTAACTGAAATCTTTTTTTTAAACATTGTATTTTAGTAGAGGGTCTTACACGGTCACACTATGCAGATAGGATTTGTAGTGATTTTTCTGTTGTCAGCCTTCCAAGCACTCGAATTAAAGGTGCACACCACCATGCCCAGCCTCAGCCCCTGTCTCAGCCCACACGGGGCGTGAGGCTGGCACAGAACGCTAATGCTAGGGATCGAACCCAGTCCTGGTGCCTGGCTAAACAGGCACTTTAATCCACTTAGCTATCTAGCTGGCCCTGAAATCTTATCACATAATGTTAGATTAACACATTTAAAACCAGGAACCAGGTGGGGAAAAATTATAGGAAGACTGGTTCCTGTAAAGTTGCTTGTGGAAGAGTTTGGTGCTTGCTTTGCAAAACTATAAAAACAAACACGTGTGAGAAACATTTGCCTTCCCAATCCTTAGAGTGCTTTGTGGAATAGGCTAGAGGATGAGATGGACAATCTCCATCTCAACGTCTTTCATATATCTACTGCTAATACTTCTCACTACAGTATGTAAGCTATGGTCAGCAGAGGCAGCAGCGTATTCTATTACACACTGGTATATGGTTCCAAATATTGCCAAGGAGGTCTGCTGTGTTTGAGAGTCAACTTTAGCAGGCTTTATACAAACATATCTCTTGACTACAGAGGCTACAAGATGCTATGTAGCTAAGCGCTACGTAGCTACATCAGTGAAGCTAACGTCAGGTGTGGGGGTGAGGGAGAAGTCATGTAGGACTTTCAGGAAGGCACAATTATAGATGGTAGTGTTGAACTTATTTTTTTTTAAAAAAGATTTTACTTTATTTTATTTTAAAGAATCAAAACAAGTTGTAGAAACAAATACAAAAACAGAGTAACAAACAGCAGTGCCTATGATATAGTTTCAAAACAAGAATAAAAATTTAACAATGGTCATTTTGCTACATATTTTCATCATCAAATCTGTTGTTCAGATTAACAGATATATACGTAAGAAAAGTTGGTCAAATAGCTAAATATTAATCCTTACTTTCAATAAATAATTCTTCTTGTCATTTGTGGCTTTATAATCTAAAAAAGTTATTTTAAAGAGAGAATATTAATTGGTAAGACACTAGAAATGATGAACATTGTTGTGAAGAACAAGATAAGTATTCAACCACGATTTTTTTATTGTGCTTTGCTGTCTTTGACATACTCATGCCACAGATAACAACATATAGAGTCAGCCACCACGAAAATTTTAAACACTGGCTGCTACTTTCAAAATCTGATGGAAATGAGTACTACAATCACGTTGGCGACCCCAAATATATACTTGTGTGATTTTACCCCCTTGCTTTCTTGTTCCTACCTCTTTTCCATTCACTCATCTTTAATGTTTATTCCTTGGGTTCAGTTTCTCCGCATTTTACCATAACTATGATTTCTTTCAGATTTTATTTAGTCTTTCAGGTTCTTGCAGTAGGGAGACAGTGCAGTATTTATACACGTTAGTCTGCTTTATTTCACTTAGAGTATAAGCTCTAGTCATTTGCATTTACCTACAAAGACCTCAAGTTTATCTTTCTTTAGAGTTGAGTAATAATTCATTGAACAAAATACCACATTTTCTGTTATCCGTTCCACAGGTGACGGACATTTTGGTTGTTTCCAAGATTTGGCTATGACAAACTGTGCTGCTATAAACACAGTTTCACATATATCACTGTGGTACAATGTTTTCAGTTCTTTTGGAAAAATACCCTGAAGAGGAAACCTCTCCAGCATTTGTTATTAGTTGATTTCTTTATGACAGCCATTCTTTCTTGGGTGAGATGCTATACCAATATTGGTGTAATTTGCATTTCTTTGATGACCAGTGCTGGATAACATTTTTTCATGTATTTATTTACCAGTTGTATTTCTTCCTTTGAGAAGTGTGTACTCATCTCAGATGTCCATTTTTGGATTGGGTCTTCAATCTTGGAGAGACCTGATGATTTTTTAGTTCTTTATGTATTCCAGATAGAATTCCTTTGAGTGATTATTGTTTAAGATATTCTTTCCGACTTTTGGGTTGTCTTTTCACTCTGTTGATGATGGACAAGCAGAAACTTCTCAATAAGAAGAGAACCCAGTTGTTGATTCGTTCCAGAATTTCCTGTGCAGTTTGGTTCTTGTTCATGAACTCTCTGTCTACCTCTGTGTCTTGAAGATTTCCATCTAGATTCTCTTTTAGTAGATCTAGTGTTCCGGTTTTAATTTTTAAATCTTTATTCTATTTTTACTTTAGTTTAATGCATGGCAATAGACTTTGAGCTAGTTATGGTTGTCAGCTTGTGGAGAGCCACTTTTTCCAGAACTGTTTGTTAAAGAGGCTGTTTTTCTTCCAGTAAACAGGTTTGGCCACTTTGTTAAAGATAAGGCCTTAAAGATAAGAGTGTTTATAGTTGTGTCTGCCTCTTCTAATCTGTTCCAATGATCCTTGCATCTGTTTTTTCTCCAGTACCATGCTGCTTTTATCACAGCACCACTGTAGTATGATTTCAAGTATGGGACTGTAATATGTCCTGTCTTGCCTTTGTTGCTCAGGACTGCCTTTGCTATTCCAGGTCTTTTCTGGTTCCAAATACATTTTAGGAATATTTACTCTATGTCTATGGGGTTGGTGGTATTTTGATAGGTATTTTTATATGAATTGCATTAAATCTTTTTAATAACTTTGATACTATATTTATTTTCATACTATTTTTTTCCTATCCAGGAGCAAGGAATATATCTTTTCATTTTCTGAAATTCTTTTCAAACTTTTCTTTGGCATGTTATAATGTTCACTGTGTAGGTATTTTACTGCTTTGTTAGATCAATTCCTAAGTATTTCATTTTTTGAATGCATTGTGAAGGGCATTGTTTCTGTAATTTCTCTCTTAGCTTTGGCATTTCATATGCATCTAGGAAATTGTACATTTCCACTGTATTTTCCATCATGTGAGAGTAAAAGTTTTAGAAGTAATGATGTTCTTCTGAATTTATCTGGGTTCTGTATTGATTTCACCCTTTTTATTTTTATTGCAAGAACTTGGGTTTTTTTCTTTCTTCTTTTGGGTAGGTTGTCTAGGGGTTTATCAATTTTATTTATTCTTTGAAAGAACAAATCATTTTATTTATTTATTCATTTATTTATTTAGTTTTTATGACAGACTCAGCCTGCTCTGGGGGTGGGGCTGGTGCAGCATGTAGTGCTGGGGATCAAATTGTCGTCCCTGCAGTGGCCTACGATTGCCTAAGCAGACACTTTAGACCACTGAGCCATCCCACTGACCCAATTCATTTATTCTTTATATTGTTTTGTTTATCTCCAGTTCATTCATTTATGCTCTAATCTTTATAACTGCCTGCATTCTTTGGGCTTTGGGTTTGGTTTCCTCTTCTTTTTTTAGAAGCTTAAGTTTTCAACATTAGGGTCTTTATTTGTTCTCATTCTGTTTTCCTAATGTGTGAGTTCACCAGTATAAATTCACCTTTGAGGACTGTTTTCATTGTATCCCACAAATTCTGATTAGTTGTGTTTTAATTTTCATTGACTTGTAGGTATTGTTGAATTTCTTGTTCAACTTCATTTGCAACCCATTGGTTGCTGAGGACAGTGTTTGTAATTTCCATGTGGTTATGGGGTTTTTGCAATTTCCCTTTGTCATTAATTTTTCAATTTCATTACACTGTGGTCATAGGCATGAGATAATTTCTGACTTCTTGAATTTATGTAAACATGATGTATGAAGCATTATGCGGTCTGTTTTACAGAATGACCTGTGTGAAGCTGTAAAAAAATTTGTATTCAGATGTTGTTGAGTGGAACACTCTGTAAATGTCCTCTAATTCTATTTGTTTACATGATTGGTTCACAAAAGACTAAAAGCACCTTCTTAGACAGAGCACAGCAGGCCTTCGCTCCCCACTGTACCATACCAGCCCTGCCTCGGGTAGCACTGAGATGGAAATTGAGACTGGGTGTGGTGGTGCGAGCCTATAATCCCAGTGCTTGGGAGGCTGAAAACAGGAGAATCACTACAAGTCCTGTTTGTGTAGGCAGACTCTGTAGATCCTGTAGACCCTGTCCTAAATACATAAAAACAAACACACAAAACCTTAAAAGATTGGTTCAGTTCCACTACCTCTCTGCTAATTTTTTGGCCTACTTGACCTATCTTTTTGAGATAAGTGATTGTTAAAGTCTTCTGCTAGGTTTGCTTTATTGGCTATTAGATTTTTCACGTTCTTAAAATTTGGTAGTGCTGAATTTCTGTCTTCACACTTACTGGAAAGTTCTGCATGTACTCCTTTGTTCCTTTAATTCTATGCAAACCAACTGTAAGTAGTTTTTCAATTGGAAATCATCATTAGGATGTATATGCTATATAAAATATTTGCAAATTCGAAGAGTTCTCACATCACTATGGAAATTTCAGAATTAATTTTTTAGAAACAATGATGATACAAGATACTAGGCATGAGATTCATAGTTTATGGACCTTTTCATGAAAAGCAATCAAAGGGGAACAAAAAGTACTTTCATGGAAAACTTTGGATCTAGGTAGCTATTTGCAAAATCTAGCAGGTTGCAAAGACCTAGACTTAAGAAAGCTATTTAGACCACAAGCCTGTCCTCTAGAAGCAAGCAGGATTTCTAAATGTTGCCCCAGTTAAAAGTGAAAACTGCCTCATTTCTCTCTATGCTCCTTTTTAGTCAATTACAACCTTATTTGCCCAGTGTTTTGTGATTAGTTCCACTTGCCAAAGGACTTGGGAAAAGTCAGCTTACTATGTATCCTTCTGGTCGAAGGCCTACTGACCCAAACTTGAACTCCAGATACTAAAACAACTGTGACCTTGTTTCAACTGCACTTTATGTCAGTCCTAGAAGGAGTTCTGTGCTCATAGGAATATATCTAGGAACTGATAGTAGCTTTTTTGGGAACCGAATGTAATCAATTCATGTCTACTACTCCTGATAATTCCCCCCCACAAGGTAGAACATAGACCCAGAAGTTGTCCCACAACTTGTTTTCAGCCTCGCTTACCTTCTACATCTATCAAGACAGTGTGGAAAAAAGGCAGTGTATAAAGTGTAGGAGAGGTGTTGTTACTTACAAATACACATATTAATACAATATTGCACAAACAATAAAGAATCAGAGCAGTGCAACAGCTCCACCTGGGACCTACCCACACAATATCTTGATCCAGCAGTGCAGCGGCAGGCCCAGCTCCACCTCAGACTCTACCATCCTGACCAGGTCGTGTGGAAGCCTCAGCCCACTTCCATTCTTTGACTCACCAACAGCCTGAGCTCCAATTCCACCCACCTTCCTGACCTGGCCTCACGACAGCCAGGTAAGAACTCTCTCAGCCAGCATTCATCCCCCAACTCAACAACTGCCTGAACCCTGACTCCACCTACTGGCCCCACATGACCACCAACTGTCCCCACAATGCTGACCACCATGCTAACCCTTGGGGCCTGGTGGAAGCCAGCTACCTGAACTCTGACTCGCAGCCAAGCATGTCTGGAGAGGAACAAGCTTGGTGGATCCAGATCCAAATTTCCATAGGCATTAATTGCATAAGTCCATCAAACTGCAGAGATCACTGCTATAAAAAAATGATAACGACAAGGAACAAGATCCAATCTCAGGTCCTGAGTCCACCCAAAATAAGTACAAGAGAAACTACCATAGAAGAAAACAGGAATCATGCAGCCAAAACCTCTGAATTGGTAGCATCTGAGATAGACAAGTGCAGAAACATATAGAGCAACTCAGATCAGAGATAACATCTGAAGTTAAAAAAAAAAAAAAAAGAAATGCATGAATTAATAGACTCTGAAATGGAAAAACAACTACTGAAATGTATAGAGGAAACCAGAGCACAAATAACCTCTGAAATTCAAAAAGACCTCTCGCAATTAATAACATCTAAAGTAGGTGAGCAACTACAGAAAGGTGGAGAGGAAAACAGAGCAGAGTAATCTCTGAACTAGAGACAGGATATGTATAATGAGAGACTTCAGTACTACTAAAGAAGACATTGATAAAAAATTAGAGGAGAATAGAAAAATGTTGGATTCCGTGATGGAGCAATATAAGAATGAAATAGATCACATGAAACAGTTTCAGAGAGATATAAAAGAAAATAAAATCTCAATCACAAGTTGGCAAAACAGTATGAATGAAAGTGAAGATAGAATCTCAAACCTTGAAGACACAGTCACAGCTAGTGAAAAGGTAAGCAAGGATCTCTTAAAAACAACTAGGATACAGGAAAAAATAATTCAACATCTGCAAGATGATGCAAAAATGAACAATGTGAGATTAATAGGAATCAATGAGAAAGAAGGAGTTAATACAAATGACATAAAAAGAATATGGGCACAAGTAATAGCAGAAAACTTCCCAAATATGAGAAACCAATTGGGCATTCAGGTAACTGAAGCCTACAGAACCTCAAATAACATCAACCAGAATAAAAATACACCCAGACATATAATAGTCAAGATCCCAGAAATTCAGCAGAAGAATAATATACTAAAAGCTGCTAGAGAAAAAGAAACAGATCACATTTAAAGGAAAACCCACCAGAATAACAGCAGATTTCTCTTCACAAACCAAGAAATCAAGAAAAGCATGGAACAGAGTGCTTCAAGTCCTTCATGAAAACAAATTTCAGCCCAGACTGCTATATCTGGCAAAACTGTCTTTCAAGTATGAGGGGGAAGTAAAATACTTCCATAGCAAGGAGCAACTAAAGAATTTCATGACGTGAAAGCCAACCCTACACAATATACTAAAAAATATTTTAGAGAGAGACCAAAATGACTCAAACTCAAGCAATAAAAACAGAAAGATCCCACCAAATAGAGTATTCAATTAAACACAGGGGGAAAAGGGGTAAAGAATAGTAAGTAAAAGTCATGTCAATCATAAGTCAATACATTTCAATTATAACCATAAATTTAAATGGACTCAATTCTTCAATTAAAAGAAATAGACTGGCAGAGTAGATAAAGAAGCAAAATTTAGTAATATGATGTATACAGGAAACACACTTAACTCACAAAGAAACTCACAGGCTAAAAGTTAAAAGATGGAAAACAATACTACATGCTCCAGCACCTCAAAAAAAAAAAAAAAAAAAAAAAAGCAGGGGTGGCAATCCTGTTTGCAGACAGTCTAAACTTCAAACCAAGATTGATCAAACGAAATAAAGAGGCCACTACATACTGGTTAGGGGAAAAATTCAAGACGAAGAGGCAACACTCATAAATATGTATGCACCAATACCGGAGCAGCAAGTTACATAAGACAAATGATAATGGACGTGAAAAACCTAATATCCAATACCACAATCTTAACATGAGATCTTAACATGTCCTTACCCAAAAAAGATAGGTCAAGCAGACAAAAAATTAGCAAAGAAGTAGCAGAACTGAACCAGAACTTGGAAATTCCATTCAATCCAGCTATCCCCGTACTGGGAATTTTCCAAGAAGAACTGAAGACATCATACCATAGCGATATCTGTGCACCTATGTTTATAGCAGCCCAATTTGTCATAGCCAATTCTTGGAAACAACCAAAATGTCCATCTTTTGAAGATTGGTTGAAAAAGATGTGGTATTTTTATACAATGGAATATTACTCAGCTATAAAGAATGATAAATGGGAATACTTCATATATAAATGGATGTACATTGAACATATACTCATAAGTGAAATAAACCAGACCTACATGTGTAAATATCATATAGTCCCCCTAGTGTAATAACTCTAAAGGAGAAATAAAAATGGAAGGGCATAACACAGCTGAATAGCAATCATATACTTATGGATTAAACAACAAAGTGACTGGAAGAAAAAAAAAAAAAGGAAACATAGCAGGAACAAAACCATGTACACAGGATGAATCAGATATTGATCCTAAGAACCTTCCAAATATTTTTCACATTAAAGATACCAACATGCAATGCTAAATGTAGGCCTACAATGGCTGTCATTCTGGTCTTCTAATGTAAACTCAGTTACTGCTATAGTCTCTCTGAAGTAAATGGTTGACTAACAAAAAAGTAATTAAAAAAAGGGTGTTGATTTTGAGTAAGACACTAGGCAAAATGCCATAAGCTTGATAGGGTATAATTTTGTAATTCTTGGATTTCTAAACGCCTGCATAAAAATGTATATCTGCTTTTATCACATTCTATAGAGATTTATTAGAATATCAATGATTGATGGAAAATACCAATTTCAAGCTAAGTCTAAGATGTTTGACATTCAGAAGGACAGTGATGTTAACATCAATTACATGTTATAGAGTAATAGTATCACAAAGCTCTTCTGCTGAAGGGTTGAGAATGTAAGTTAACAGACCAAAACTTGGAGAAAGAGAAGGGCTATGAAGATAGCCAACATTTTGGCCCTAGCCCTTCAAGGTCAGTGAGGACTCAGGACAAAAGATAACCTGTGCTGTAACATCCCATAACTCAGTGGCGTCTCAAGTTTTCTGGTCAAGGAGATTATGGGACCTCAGAGGAAAGAGATAAATGAAGTATAATGTGTCTAAGGAGAGCCATCTAGAGAAAAATATTCTCTCAAGCTTTCACAGAAAGCAAACTGGTCAAGCAATGGCCGTGACTCATCCTGATGGCTGACACTGACAACAGTTCTACAAAGCACTGTACATGGTTCCAAAGTTAATCCTGAGCAGATTTGATCTTGGAAGATACAAAAGATGAATGTTTTGTTATACAGGTCTTGCTTTAACTTGCTCTTGATCACTCAGTGGAAAAGGTTAATTGCAAGGCATGAAATGGAGAGCTAGATTGGTATGAGGAGCTGTAAGAGGCTTAAATCAACAACTTTCAACATTTTCAGTTTCACTGGTAACCCAATGCAAATAAGGAACATTGGACTATGTATACAACTACTTCCTCACAGTTCCAAGAGGAGAAATTTTCTCTTTTTCTTTTCTTTTCCTTCCTTGTCAATATCGATCAGAAAATTTATCTTGTCTACTCCCCGTGCTCTGTATAACTATAATGAGGACAACAATATGCAATGTTTCAATTATTGCAAATGTACTACTAACATGTTTTGAAACTATCATATTGTTATTTTTTTATTAAAAGTAATAATAAAAAAAGAATTCGGCCCATATAACTCCACAGAAAGAAAACTAGAAATACTCTTATAGTTGGCCCAAAAGAAATAGAGCTGTGAACTTAAAATATTTGTTTTAAGTAAGTTCATAAAGGTGTATGAGAACAACAAAATCAGGACAAAGACATATCAACAAAATATTAAGGTGAGTAAAGAAAATTCATAAAAATAGTTGCTTTGGAGATTAAAAATACAGTGTATGAAATAAAAACCATGTCAGTTTCTGCAGCCAGTTCAATACAGCAGGAGAATCTGTAATATCCACAGTAGGTCATGACAAGTCACGTAGTCAGAGAAGAAAGAAAAATGAAAGCATGAAGAAAGCCTACAGGACCTCAGTGATCAAGAAAACCAGTGTATGCATTGTATGTATACACTGAAGCAGAGAAGTAGAATGAGATAGAGGGTGGGAGGGATGGAGGAATGAATGGAGGGGAAGAGAAAGATAGAGAGTGTGCTTGTTTAATAGTTTAATGCCTTATAGCCAAAACTTTCCTACAAGTTGGGAGAGTTATGAGCATTTAAGTTTACTTATGTAATTATTTTTTTAGTCTTTTTGAGATAGCGTGTCGTTATGCAGGTCAGCCTGTTCTTCCACGCAGGCTTGTAGCCCAGGCTCATGTCAAACTCACATTGATCCTCTTGTCTCAACCTCCCAAGTGTTGGGATTACAAATGTGAAGCACTACACTCAAGAAGTTTATTTTTTATTTTTATTTTTATTGTTTTATTTTATTTATTTATTTATTTATTTTTAATTTTTATTTTTTTTTTGCATTTAAGTTGAGTATATGTGCTGCCAAAGCAAGCACATTGGGCATGTAATTTAGAAAGCTCAAATATTCTGAAAGAGGATCAGTCTACAGGAGATTACACTGAAGCACATTATAATTAAATCCTCTAAAGGAAAAAACAAAGAACATTTTGAAAGCAAGAAGGAAAATAATACCATCAATTACAAAAGAATTTCATGAGGTCATCAGTAAATTTATTAACAGAAATATTACAGAATAAAAAACTGAGATTAAATATTCAAAGTGCTAAAGGAAAACAATCCTGACTCACAAAATACCGTATGTGGCAAAGCTGTCCCTCAGAAATAAACGAGTGTTAAAGACGTTCCTAAGAGAAAAATGATAACCACCATTAGAACTGATTTTTAAGAAATGCTAAAGGAAATTTCTTATATTGGAATGAACAGATGCCAATTAGTAACAGGAAAGCATAAGAAATTACCAAAACTACTGGTAAAAGTAAGTATATAAATAAAATTGTTATATCTATATAAATAAAGTGTTATTAATTCTAATGAAAGCTAACAATATTTGAAGTAGCTATAGACAAAACAATGTGAGAGTAATTTATATAAAAGTTGTAGCTTGTGACATCAGTTACGTAGAGCAAAGTGGTGGTAAGTAAAGTGCAGTGTTGGGGTGCATTATTATTTACTTAAATGGAATATTCTAATTTTAAGATATTTAACAATATACTCATGGTGATTACAAGCAAAAAAAAAAAAAACTGTAGTAAGTGTGGAATGAATAAAGGAAGTATAAGATGGGAATTCCAGAGAAAATCCTTATACAGTAAGTACTTGAAAAATTATTTACATAAAAACAATTACCTTAAAATAATTTTAATTCCCTGATCAAAATCTGTAAGTAACTGAATTTTTGAAAAATTAGGGTGATGAAACCATACGCTACCTGCAAAAGAATCATTTTAGTTTCAGATTGAAACTAAATACACTGTAAGTGACAGATGGACAAAAGATACCTCATGATGGTAACTAAAGATAGCAGGGATGATTGTAATTTTTCCAAGTAAAATATACTTCATAGACTCAAAACCTAAGAAGAAGCAAAGCCATTTTATAATGATAAAAGTGTCAGTTTAATGGGAAGGTGTCTCACTTATAAACATATTTAACACCAAAGCGTTTATATATATCAAGCAAACAGTGATAGTCTCAAAGTGAGAAGTACCAACTTAATACAGAGTAGAAGGCTTCAATAACCCATTTTCTGTTTTAAAAAATATAATCCATTGAGCAAATTAGTGAGGAAGCAGCAGAAGTAAACAATACTACCCTCCAAATAGACATGGAAGGAGCATGTCACTAACAGCAGATTTGTGCCTTCTCAGTGCACACTCAGCAGGATAGGGCACACGTTAGGGTGAGCACCTACAAAATATATTTAACAGTTCCAAATAAAAAGAAATCATTGTGAGTTTCTTTTCTGACAAGAACAGTGTGAAAATTGTACAAATCAGTAACACTAAGAACATGGGCAAATAAAAACAAAGTGGACACCAAACCACTCTTGAACAGCCATTGGGTAAGACAGGAAGCCAAAAAAGGGGTCCTAGAAATATCGCAAGACTAACGAAAAAGGAGGCACAGCATGCCATGGAGAACTGCCATGGAGGTCCAGCATAGATCATAAATACACTGGAGAAGGAGAAAGTACAAATGTATAATTTAAGTTAATTAAGGAAATAGAAAAAGAAAAAGAGATTGAACCCAAAGAAAGGAAGTAATATAAAGTGAGGATTAGAAATCATCAGGAAACATCAGTAAAATTACAACAGTCTTTTTTAGAAAGGTAAAATCAATAAACCCTTAGTTACAGTAAGATAAAGAATAAGAATACACATTTTTAAAGGTCAAAATTAAATTGAAGACATTAGAGATATTACAATAGATCTTAAAGAAATAAAAAGATTCATGTAAGACTATTGTGAATAATTCCATGACAAATTAAATATTATGGATGAAATGGATAAGTTCCTAAAAACATACAATCTATTCAAATTGAATCCAGAGTAGAGAGCCATAAGAAGACTTCATCAGTTAGCAAAATTTCAAATAACAAAGAACCTAGAGCTACAGATTAAATGCTGAGTTTTACTAAACATCCCAAGAATGTTGTAGTGGTTGATATATTGTGTCAACTTGGCTGGATGACTCAGCAGCCCGGTTCCTTGTTGGTGGAAGCCCTGCCCCAGGGTACAATTACTTCCTGGTTGGAGCACGACCAGGGCCTGCCTAGGATATGATTGGCGCCTCCCTAGAACTGGATCAAGGACCCATCCTGGGGTGTGATTGGTTCCACCCTAGGACACAATGGGCCCATGTCAGAATGACTAAGCACAAAGACTTTTTAAAGGGCTGAGAAAGAAGTCAAGACTTCAGTTCATTGGAGAAGCTTCAGTTTTCGCATATAGCCTGGAGTTCATCGTCTGGCTTGCAGCGCAGACTCTTCAGCATCCATTACAGACACTTCAGTCTTCCATCGCAGACCTATCAGCCGATGGATAGAGACTCACACGGAGTGCTGCAGTGAAGTTCAGAACTCGGGACTGAATTCTTTAGTCTAGAGTGTGCACACTTCTTTGTCTGACTCTGTGGTTGACTATTGTAGGTCAATCTTATAATTCCTTATATATTGTATATTTTGTGTTAACATCCATTCCTTATATCTGTTCTGTTCCTCTAAGTAAAACACTGACCAATGCAAATATCAATGATTCTTAAGCTCCTCCCCCAAAATGGTAGAATATGGAACATGTCTAGATTATATGAGACTGGTTTCACCCTGAAACAAATGAGACAAAGCCATTATGAGAGAAATTTGTAGGTCATTTAGCTTTATAAAAGTGCATGCTGAAATCCTCAAAACATGCCATCCAAATTCACTCAACAGTAAATTTACATCTTACATACCACAACAAAATGGAACTTATTTACAGGATTTAAGGATGGCTTATCAGCACATAAACAAATCAATACTGCTCTTAAGAGAAAATTTTTGCCACAAATATTAAAGAAGATACATAATCAAACATTAAGAAGTTGTATAAGTAAATAGTGATTCTTGAAAGATATGGATGAAACAGACTAAATAATGATAATGTTTGAACAGATATAATAATGTAATTGTCTTACTGTTTTTTTCTTATTGGAAAGTTCATATTTACATAAGAAACATGTAGTTGATTACTTCTGATGACCATCAATCTTTCTTTTTCTAATGCAAGCATTTTCAAGAAATTACCCAAGTTGTTTTTACTTATGCTTGTAATTTAAACAACGGTAAAGTTGATGAAAACCCTAACTGCTTTTGCATGTCATGGGATTTTTCCAGGCCTACTTTCCATTTTAATTGGCTTTTGTGCAGCATATAACATAAAGGAAAAAAATAAAAGGAAATGGAACAAGCATGATCATGTTATTAGACACAGAAATATATTTGTCAAAGTTAAAAATTAGCAAAATCTCAACAAACTAGTTGTAGAAGGAACTTAACTTGGATAAAACCAAGACAGGATGCAAAATTCCCACAGCTAACAAATATAATCAGTGGATAAAACGTGATATTTTTCAGTCTTTGCTTATGATGTTGCCACAAAAAGCTCTTTACTTGATTACCTCCCAAAGTCATATCGGTTAATACCACTGCATGAGAAGTTAAGTGGAAATATGAATTTTGAACATAGCATGGTCATTTAAACCACAGCCATTTCTTTGTAACATTCAGTGCAAGGCAAGGATGCCCACTGTCAACTTCTATTCAACACAAGAACAAAGTCCTACTCAAGACCATTAAGAAATAAGAAATTAAAAGGCATCTAAGTCAGAGGATGTAAAATAATGTTTACAGTTTATTATTCATTCCTCACAGGGGACAGTCTTCATTCATGGCAACATGGTGATTCTGGGAGTCACTGTGCTGGAAGATATAAGCCAGACACAGAAGAACAGGTACTGCATAAGCTCACTTACATGAAGAAACTAAAAGAATTGAACTCATAAAAACAGAGGCTAGTAGTTGTCAGGGACTAGAGGATCTAGGTAATGAAGGGATGTCGATTGTAAAGGATGACATTTAATTTATGTGGGTTTAATGAATTTAATAGAGTACAGTGTGGTGACTCTAATCAATATTGTGTCATAATACTTGAGATTTGCTAAAAGTGAGTTAAGTGCTCATATAATACATGCAATAACTATAACTATGTGTACTGCCATATACCATCATACTTCAGCATAAATTGTGGTAATCATTTCACAATTTACACATGTCAAAATTTCCCCTTGTACACGATAAATACCTTGACAAATTCTTGGTCAAGAACAGCTTGAGAAAGCTGGAAAAATTAAAAGTATACAATTAAAGGTGTAAATGACAGAAACAAAAAGCTAACAAAATTTTAAAATGTCAACAGTTATAGTTTTACAATAGTGGAGTTTGAACCAAGGACTTTCTGACTTATCTTCATCCCCCAGAACATGTGTTTTAGTTTTAGTTTGAAACAGGCCCTCTCTAAGTTTCCTGGCTGGGCTCAATCTACCTTATTCTATTAAACAAGATATCATAGGCATGTGCCACTCTATCTTGATAACTGTTATGTTTTATAATTACTTTCAGAAAAGATTCAGGTTATCAGTCTAAAAGTTTGAGAAGATCATGCTATCCAACTTTTAATATGAAAATATGTATCTATGTTAAGAAATGAAATTACATAACCTTAATTTCCATTAAATTTGTGTTTAGAATATATTAGGACAATTTACACATATCTAAATGTATTCTTTTGCCTGATATTTTGCTTATACTTTAAAATTCTGATTATCATATGCCTAAGGAATGTTAAGATTTGTACAGCTGCCAAATTCATTTTATTTTCCCCAATGAGGCATTTATATCTTTATGTCTTATGATTCAATGAGGTCCAAGAAGTTTAGGAAATAGTTTATCTTAGGAAAAATCAGAGAGCCAGGGGAAACAGCTCAGTAGAATAAGGGCTTGCCTGGCAAGTGTAAGGACCTGAGTTCAATCCCAGGTCCTGAAGGGGGGAAAGAAAAAGGAAAATTCAGTTAAAATCATGGAGCTGGTTCAGTTCATGTATAAATAGACTAAGAAATTATACTGCTACATTGCCTCTTAGACTTTTTAAGAAAAAATGTGAGATACTTTCCTTTTCTTTGCCTCAAAGAGGAAATCAAGACTGATGCTCCTTTTGCCCCACTATAGAAGAAAAATGCTTTATTTTGACAGAAGGAAAGAGTTTCAATAATTTGGGAAATGTTCAGAGTTTGTTGAGGACTTTATCTCTCAAGATCAAGGGTTCCAATCCCTAGTATCACAAATCAATCAATCAATCAATCAATCAATCAATCAATCAATCAGATCAAGGGAGAAGGGGAGGATAATTTCCCTGAAAGAATAATGCTGTTCCTTTTACTCATGAGAGTCCCAGGAAGGTAGCAGGACAACCAATGGAAAGATGGTGAATGATTGTCAAGGCGGGAACTTTGAAAATGTTGAGATGTCCCAATGGTGGGGAGGAGATAAATCCAGGTTTTGTGTAGTAAACAAATACAATTAAAATGGGCCACATGGATTCAGGTTGCCTTTCCTCAATCATAACTTGGCTAAAGAATCAAATCTCAAAGGAAATACTTTCTTGTCAGTTACCCCAGAAATGATTTATAGATCACAGAATTCTACAAGAAAAGATAATCATATGGAATTAATTCTTGTAAATTTTTAGACATTGAATTTTGATGCTTTCTCAGGCTAGCAAAGAGTGGTGATTATGATTTTAAAAATATTGGGTGGAAGTGGTGAGCCAAATATTTTTGTCAGTTATGCTGTCTTAAGGACCAACAACTGATTTCCCTCAGTGTGTTGTGTTGTTAAACAGTGATGCTCTGTAGTTGTATTTTATGGAATTGTGACTTAAAATATTGTAAGACAGCTTATTGAGACTTAATTCCATTGTGAATTGAGGTGCATCTTTATATATACTTTATGGAGACTAAGATACAGCATACTGTGTAATACAGAAGGCAGAAAAAAAGCTAACTAACTAACAACAGTAAATGCTACTTCTATAAGAATTTAATTACCACCTAACAAAGTATGCTTTACTGTTCCCACAATGCTCTGTATTACGTTTCTATCATTGACTTACAGATGAACATTAAAGCGCCTAAAAAATAGGTTTCTTCTGTAAGGAAATGTGATACTCAAGCAAAATGGCAACGTGTTTACTATATTTTATTTAATGTGATGGTGGTGGTGTTTGTATCTGGAAGGAGCCTCAAAACACTCTTGCAATTACATGTGGGTGTTTTGGAAGGTTGTTGGGTCATGGGGCACTAGACTCATGGACTGAGTTCTGTGAATAAATGTCCTATTAATAGATAAGGTCATGTCAGAAGAGGCAGGTCCCTGGGCGGCTGACCTGTAAGGGATATCACATTACCTGCTTCACTCTTCTCTGCTTCCTGATTACCATGATGTGAGCAGCTTTGCTACCCATGTCCTTTCCACCATATTACTGAGCCAGCTGATCAGGAGCTGAAACTTTTGAAACTGTGAGCTAAAGTAAACCTCTCCAGCTTCTAAGTGGTATGTGTGGGATATTGTGTCTCCCTGGTGGGAGAGCACCTGACAGATATTTATTATTCTATATGGTGGATTGTGTAGAGCAGATCTGGTAGGTAGAAGTTGGTGTGATGTGAAATTATTATTGTAATTTCATTTCTGTAAAAGAAATTTAATGTCAAATTGCTTTCAGAGGTCCTTGCAAGAGTTCTAAGAAATAAAAAAAGAAAAATAATTGTTTTTCTATCGTTAACAATTAAACATATTCCAGCAGTTATGTACTCTAACAAGAGTTGAGACTCAATATGATGCTGAAGTCTTCATTTGTCACACATAATAATTTGCTCATTTTTCATGTATATGTAAATAATGAGCAGCTTTAGTTGTGTTATCTTCTAAGCTCAGTCCTTTATTTGTGAAATAGTCAATGCTTGTCTGTAAGGTGCTGTGCACTGTTTTATGAATTTGTAATACAACAGAAACCTGTTTTTCAATCCCCAGTTCTGGAAAAAAAGAAACTTCACAGAACAGAAGCCTGCTTTACTAAAATCAAAATCTTTAAAATATTATGAATGCAAACGACACTATAGGGACACATACATCTTCCATAAAACTGATTTCTAAACTTTCTCATTTGTCTCTTCAGAGACAAGTTTTTTGCAACAAGGCAACCTAAAGGCTATATAAACACATTAAACTTTTTCTAAGTTAGGTATTTCTTGATAAATATTTAAATGAGATCATTTTAATATTTGGATACTAAAACAAACATCCGATAAGTAAACAATTACTTTTCACAACTCATCCTCCGTTTGCTTAGCCTGCATTGTTTGCATTGTCTTGAGAAGCAGCCAGCTCATACTGCTTGCCCTAGATGAATATTCATAGGTGAATCATTATTCCCAGAAGACTTCTCTTTCAGGATTGAACCTATATTGCTCTTAAAAAAATTATATCCTACCATTCACAGATACACTTTCTTCATTTAACTGTCATCATTTATCCTTATTTCATTTTAGAATTTGCACCTTCTTGATCTATACAGTATATGAGATATTCCACTTTTTTCACTGACAAAACAAAATGATAAGGAATTTGCATCCATCATTCCTTTTTTTTTAATTCTTATAGGCATAGAAATTCACTGATTTTATTTGTACTGCGCCCTAGGCCGCCTACCATTTGATTTACCACTGGAAGTTCCTGAACTGCCAAAAAAGTTTTTTAAGAAAAATTTTCAAGGTGCAATCTTAACGCAGTCATCTTGATAGTGATAATAATCCTCTCACCATGACACACTACCTAAAATAGCACAGATATTCTTTGACACTGTGAGGAAGCGAACTGTATCTTATTTCCCTTTATATCCATTGCCAATCATGCCATGTGGCAAGGTTCATAAGTACAAAACCCCCTGGGTGACTGTACTTGAGATAATCATCCTCTGGGTAAAGAATACAGAAAGTAATTGAAAATGAATAATATATCAATCATTTCTCCACTTAGATGATACTGACAATTCAGTAGTCTGAAACCCATGCAAAAGGTTCTCACTGTTAATTCTGATTATTTTTTTATGCTTTCACATATTTGAACTTTATTTAAACCTATGGTACCTCTGTGAGATATCAGCATTGTGGAACTCAGTTACAGAAGGCAAGTAATGACTTGTGTATAATTATCTATAGACTTCTTCCACATACGCAATAACCAATAAGTGAATGAAATTTTTCAAGTGAGGTCTCTTGACTTGTGATTACAGACATATGTAACAATGTGATGTCTGTATGATTTTGCAAGCTTTTGAAGCCTATTGCTCACAAGTAAAAGTACTTGTGAGAGTATGGGACTATGGGGTCTTGCAAATTGAATTCACTCATATACCAAAACCCAGAAGTGCCCCAGAAGCTCTGCATATCAGCGCTAGTCATTATCCATGCTATCCACTTTCAAGAGTCACTGCGATCCTGAATTCTAGCAACATAAATTTTTGCCTATGATCATACTATATATTAGAATCATCTGGTGTACCTTCCTTTATGTTCAGCCTCTTTATCTTGATGTTATTGTTCTGAAATTCATCTATATTTTTTATATGGGTGAAAATGTTGTTCCTGTTGTCATATGGTATTCTATGAATTGTGACTTTCCCACAAGTTTTCTACAATGTGATGGATATGTGAGTATTTATATATTGGGATTATTCAAAATGGCATACCTGGGCACAGTGGACATTCTTTTAGTCACAGTTACTTGGGAAGCCAAGGCAAGAGGATCACAAATTTAAGACTAACCTGAGAAATTTATAATGACCCTTTCCAAAAATAAAAAGAAAAAGCACAGGGGTATAACTGGTCAGTAAAGCACTTTGTTAACATATATCGATCTCCAGTATCACAAGAAGTCTATATTAATGCTAAAACAAAAACACTTTGAAGATTGTGTCTCTATGTGGCTATAGAATGGAATATGTAACTAGAAACCAGATAGCTGAGATATACATTATAAAAATATATGGTAGATACTATCTGCTATCTGGAAGATACTGTTGAACAGATTTTCATAGTGGTTCTACCAGCTCTTTCATGACAGTATTATTAAATCTTTACATTGATGATTATATATTCAACTTTGACTTCTATCAACATTATAGTTTTTCAATAAATACTGTGATTTAGGCTCATTGCTGGACTATGTGTACATGTTTGTTTATGTACATACATACAACACATACGTACACATACACATCTCAGCAGTAATAATTATATTTACAATTATTGTAGGCACAGCATTTGTACAAATTATTTGGAATTCTGTACCAGTGCTTTGCCTCCGTGTGTTCCAATGGAGTGTTACAGAATTAATTTTGTTGCTCAAATTATTTTATCTTTGCTAATGAAGTGCTCCTTTTCTGGCTCTGACACTAATCTTACAATAAGCCATTTATTCAAGGAACCTTAAATACCTCATTGGAATAAATTATTAGAAAGCAAACTATGCAACCGATGTACTAGATGCCATGAGATATCATTTCTTGTAAACCTTGTCAGCTGACAGAACATGTAAGTCATATATATATATATATATATATATATATATATACACACATATATGTATATGTATATGCTTACAACTTGTGTAAACCAACTAGTGAATGAAATGTTTCAAGTGAGGTCTCTTGACTTGCAATTACAGAATATATCTTCATTTATTTACAATGATCTATATAGCTTTCAGTGTCTATATTAAGATAAACATGAATTCATGAGTCTATAACTCTAACCAGTTACTATCATGTGGATTATCATGTACATATTTGTACATTCCCATGTGACAGTGAAAAATGACTCTCACTACCATCTTCGATTTCGTAGCAGTTAATGTTCATTAGTCTTTTCAGAATTGCTTGCCACTGCTTATGTGGGGATCACCTTTATCCTCCAAAGTATAGTGCTTTGGAGCTCTTTTTACATTCAGTCTCATAGACTTCACTCATCCAATAAGGTACTTAGGTCAACACATTTTATTTCATCTTTATAGAACAGATTGTTTCTTACATTTTTAAAAGAGAACCTATCATTACACATTTACTCTCTTCCCATGATCTCTAAACTCTTGAATATTTTATTATAACATTTAGAAACACTGTTTTAGATCTCTGTGCTATGAGATTTGACAAATTCACAGTATCATTTGTCTGCCTTTGTGGTATCATATGGAATGGCTTTAATAGTTCTCACTCTGCTTTGTTGGTTCAACTTTTCTCCAGACCTCATAGCTTCTACTCACCTGTTTCCCACCAATATTTGTCTTTTTGATAATTTCACAAAATTACAATGCAGTAGAGAACCTTTCACAATAACTTCTTCAGTATAGTGGTATGCACTTAAGTTCATCCATGTATTTTCAAACTTTGGGAGTTAATTTCCTTTATCTTCACAATGGTTGGAATGTTGGTGACCCTTTAAAGTTCATATGTGGAGGTGTAACCACTGGTTCCACAGTATGTGAAGTGTTTGGACTTTTTTATGAGGTGGTTATGTCCTGAAAGTTCCAGAAAGGATGCAGTACCAAAGATTTCCTACCATTTATAAATGACTTAATCTATAATATTTAGTTATAGCAGTACAATTACTCAACACTAGTCCATTATATGGATGTTTCCAAGTTTCTAGCCAATTTATTTATGGAATATTACTCCCATATTTTGCTGTTCATAAATAAAGATACAATAAACATTTATGTACAACTCTTTCTGTGACTATATCAAGCTATTTCAGTCTTTCAGTTCATAAGCATAAAATATTTCTTCAATTATTTATATTAGTGAAGTTTTTATAGGACTTGTTTATTATTTGCATTTACACTTATACATTTATTACACTTATGCATACATCTTACATTTACAGGGTGCCACTCTAAGTGATATATATCTTATAAAATTTTTGTCGTCTAAGTAGACGACAAAAGGGAAAGCACCAAACTTTCAAATATTTATCTAGTTTCCAGTCTCTACTAATAGCTTATTAACAGATTTTTAAAATTATTATTGGGAATTTCTCCATATAAATTGAGTAATTTGTGGACAAAACAGTTTCATCTATTCTATTTTGTTCACTATTTCTCATCCTCTATTTCTCCTTCCCTTAATTCTTTTCTCTATCTCTCTCTCTCTGTCTCTCTTTCTCTCTCTCTCTCTCTCTCTCTCTCTCTCTCTCTCTCTCTCTCTCCCTCTCTCTGTATTTTAGGGAATGATCTACAAGGTGTTCAGGGTCTCACTACTAGATCAGACTCATAGTGATTTACCTGTGTACAGCCTCCCAAGAACTGGGATTACAGACACACATCATGCCCAGTCTTATTTGGCTTCTCAGCATTCCCCCTGGGTGGGGGCTGGAACTGCAAGACTGAGGATTGAACCCCTGTCCCCTGTGTCTGCTTGCAGGCACTTTAATCTGCTGAGTCATTTGGCTAGCCCCAAATTGTCTGTCTTTCCATCTGTCTGTCTGTCCGTCTCTGTCTCTTTGTCTTTCTGTCTCTCTGTCTCTGTGTCTCTCTCCCCCCCTCACTCTCACTCTTGCTCTCTCTGTTTTGTTTCATTCCTCTTGAGACCTCTGGTACCACACTGAATAACAGCGGCAAGTAAAGACATCCTTATCTCACTCTTAATCTTCACAGGAAGGCATTCGTATTCATTAGCAAGTATTTAACCTATAAATCTTTTGAGAATGTTCTATATAAAATTGAGTAAGTACCACTATACTCCTAATTTGTTGTGGGATTTTCCCTTGTGTAGTTATTAGATATTGTCAAATATTATTTTCTGTATCTACTGATATGATCTTTTTTTGGTTTTTAATATATTGGAATGCACATCAAATTTTGAACATTGAAGCAGGCTTACTTATAATAAATCTAACATGGTCATGATTTGCAGTTCTCGTTCTTTTTCATATTTCATTTACTAACATTGTATTTGTTTTTTTTTTTAATTTATATTTGTGAGAGAAATTGGCCTTTGGTTTTCTTTTCTTGTAGTGATTTTTTTCCTGTGTTTTGCAACTAGGGTAATATTGTCTTCATTAAATATGTTACCAAAAATTCCTTCCGCTTTGATATTAGGAAATTAGTTGTGAAGAGCAGATTTTTTTTCATTAATTGCTTGATAGAATTCATGATGGGAGGATCTGAGCCAGAAAATTTCTTTTCTGAAAGATTATTAAACTCTATTTTCCCCCTGATGAACCTAGTTCAGTTCGGAGGGCTTACTACTCCATATGTAAGTTTTTAGTACTTTATTTATTCTCAGAATTGGTTAATGCTGTGTATGTTATGAGATTTGTGAGTCGAGTTATTTTCTGTATGGAACTAATAATTATAAGAGTCCTTTTTTCTGATAGTTATATTTGTATCTTCTTCTTTATTGAATAATCTGTCTGGAGATTTATCAATTACATTGATCTTTCCAAGGAGCCAGGTTTTGATTTAATAGATTTTTCTGCACTTTTTTTGTTTGTAGTTTCCTGATATCTGCTTTAATAGTTATTATTTTGGTATACTGGCTTCTGTCTACATGCCTCATTCACAGCCTGGAATAAGCTGAAATGCTGGGAAGAGTAAGAATGCTATAATGCGGGGAAAAAAAATCTAAAAGTAAGCAATCTTATAGGACAAAGAAACTGAACACTGAAATACAGGGCTGCAAAAGTATCCATGATTACAAATTGTAAATTCACTGAGAAGAGAAATATACTCAAAAATCTTAGTTGGCCTCAAAATCAACCTTCCCATGTGTATATCTACTGACTAATTTCTCCAGGAAAAGTGTCTATGATTCCTGAAAGAACGAAATTAGAAAAGAGTCAACTTTGTTGATTACCCTGTGGTTCTGGAGATATGCTGATCTCTGGGCTGGGAATTCTGAAGGATTACTACCTTGTGAAAGGGTAAACAAGAAAGAGACTAAACTTACAAAGTTTGTAAATCCATTTTGAGTTATTGAAGTATGTTAAGGATTCCTTCTGTTTGCCACCAGAGAAATAAAAATGTTACAAAGGAAGAAAACAAATGTCATTTGATTTATGACAAACTAAAGTGGGTTAAGGAATTTATTTCAAATAAATTATCTTAGCTAAATTGGATATTCACAGAGGTTGTCAAATCTGGATACTATATGAAAGTCAAATTCAATTGCGTTATAATAAAAAATTCTTCAATAGGAAGTGCCTAGAATATGGACACACCCTAAAGAGAAGGCATCCAGGAGATGGATATTTGACCAGTTGGCAGAAGGCAGCCAAAATATTGCTAAGTATGGTAACATAGCTAAGAATATATAGCAAGGCTTCTAGGAAATATGTAAAATCTACTTTAAGGGAATGATGGATATTTGCATCTGGATTCCAGAATGTCCCAATGATAAATGCATAATAAAGTTAAAGGTACAGCATTCATCTAATACTGTTATAATCTTGTATGTTAAGTATTAAGTCAGAACTAACAAATTATAGCTCAACTCTAGTAAGAGCCCTTGTTATATTTTATAGTGTGATTGAAAAGAAACCCTTTGGAAAGTGATCATTCTGTGGCAAAATAATGTGTTGGATTTCTTTTGAGATTGGAAGTGATTGAAATCTAATTTAGACTAGCTTAATCAAAATGAATATGGTTGCTGATTTAAAGAAGAAGGCATATGGCAGTCATGCATGAAGCATTTGGAGTTTAGAGCCTCTCAGCTCTGAAACATGAATTAAAGCCCCATCACTATTGTGTGCATGACTGGTTAATACATTGACTTGGCAATGACTAGAAAATGTCTATAAATGAATTCTATGGTCTCCTGTACTAGCTCTTTTCTCACATTGGCACTTGCTGTGAAACTCTCATTTAAATTTAGACTTATTTTCTAGAAATTTAGTAATAACAGTAGAAAGGAATCTTCTTTTCAACAGTGAAATTCTAGAGCTCTAGAATAAACCAATAAACTCTTATTGGTTCAGAATAAACATAGATTTATTCTGTGTTACAGTTGTAACACATATTTATTCTGAATCAATAAGAATTACTCTAGTTATAGGTAGGGGGTGGTGATTCATTCAGCCCCAAATGAATGGTGGTCACTCATTCAGGAATGAAAGCAGGAGAATGGTGATTCCCCCAATGAAAATGCAAGTTCTTTTTACCAGAAATTACTTACAGGATTATTAATGATGGCTAGGCAGGAGGCTATCCCAATTGGGATGTTTAATATCTAGTCCTAATGTAAACATGTATATTCTCTGAAATGAATTTCCCTTAAGCTCTTCTATTTGAAGTATACTCCTTCATTAGCAAGCAGAAATAACATTCCAGATGTAGTAGAATAATAAAGGAATATATAATCAAAGTAGGGTTATTTCGTAGCAAGGGAGTAAATAGAGATGAATGATACATACCCCACCAAGAGAGTAAAATAACTTTAGAAATATCAGTATCTATCTTTTCTGTGTACTGAGACTCTTGTGAGCATAATGAATGTCAATAGAGAAAGAGGGACATGTTTAAAAATAGTTCTCATAAAATACGAGTTAGTGAAAACAGATAGTATATTATTTGTGGAGCTTAAATTTGCATACTGAACTTTGCATTAATCATTCTCCTCCCTTGTTTCTCACTGAGCTCCTCGAATATCCTGAGGAAGGCACACAGGCTGAATATGCTATTTTTATACCAGTCCAGAAAGCAATAAGCAGGCTCCAAAACGTTTTACAAATCAAATAGTGATACAGAATGGAATATGTACATTATATTTTTCTTGGTATTCTTCACCTCTTCATTTATGCTGATATTTAATACTTACTAAAATAATAACATGTTCTATCAGGTGCAAATAACTCTTAGAGAAGTAACTTTTTTATTCCATTCAATGCTTTCCCTTTGAGTCAGGCTTAAGTCTGATGCTGAGGAAAATCACTACCCTTCGTTACTGCATGATCTACAGAAGCTATGGCCTTGTTCAGCTATGCGATGATCATGTGTGCTTCACAGTCAACCCAGGGCCTTCTACAGGGCAATGAAAACACTGGTAGCAAAGTGTTGAGGTTTACAGAGGCATGTTTTACTCTTTCCCAAATCACCCAACTGTCTGATAATTCAAGGCATGTCTCAGATTACTAACCCTGATTCTTCCTCAGTGAAACACTATCATTAAATCCTTGCCTCATTTGATTCATGAATGCTTAAAATTGCAACAAGAATGATTAACAACTTTCAATTTACTTTTAAAACCCTAGAGTGGAAAGTTTGTGATATGTATCTCAAAAGAGATTATTTATCACATCCAGTAATTTGTTATCTCAGAACTCATTTCTTCTCACTCCTTGAACTCAGTAGGGATTTATTAATCATGGACTAAGTGAAAGACACTCTACAAAGATGCATTACATGTGGTCCATACAACTTAGAGAAGAAAGATAGTCCTGAACACTATTAAGTATAGCACAAGACAGAACAGAGTGAGTGCTTTAATCATTTATAAAAGAGTCGTGTATATTTGTTCCATTTAAGCCTTACACAAATCTTTTAAGGAAAGGAGAAAACCCAGTAATCTACTCCTTTACCTTGATTCCTTGTTTATCTTCCCTGAGAGTAGCAGCCAATTCTGACGCAGGTTTCTGTTTCTCATTCTGCCTGAAACATGCTGTTCCTTGGATGATCGTTGAATTATGGAATGAGTTAATATGGAAACAAATTAGTAAGCAGTATAAAGGATGCCTTATCTGGAAGTAAAGATGGAGAGACAAAGAAATCAGAACCACATTTCTGATTCTGAAAACTAGTCAAGTGTTAAAGGCAGATTTTTGTTGGTGTTTGATAACTGTGGAAAGGTGGGATGAGAGAAATAATAATTATCTGAAAATGATCAGGTTCAGATAATGAACCAAGAAAAGGACTATGTAGTACAGGGCTTGGAAAAATACATAGCATAAATGTGGAATAGAGAGATGTAGCTTGAAGTCGTATGTGCATACTGAGAGTATGAAACAAAAACAAATTCTTGAGAATGACATCTTAAGAGTTAAGCATTACCACAAGAAAAGGCCTTTAAACAGAATCCCAATGCAGATTTAATTTTATGTGTCAAAGGGTCTGAATAACTTAAGGGAATTTTAGACACTTTTTCTTGAGGTTTCAGATAGAAGCCTGGTAAAAGTCAACTACAAATAGAAAGTTTACATAGGTCAAAAAGAAAACAGCAATGAGAATGAAGTTATTAAAATAGATTTAAGCTGATAATACTGTCCACTGTTTTTGAGTCAGCTTTTCCTACCTTGATGAAACTCCAGAGATACATTGGCTTTAAGAAGACACTTATTTTTGCTCATAGTGTCACACATTTTGACTTGTGGTTGGCCAGCTCCATTGCTGAGGTAAGACAGAAATGGGAGACAGAAGGACATGGCAGTAGGGAGCTTCCCACCTGAAGTTTGTCATAAAGGAAAGAGAGAAAGGAAAGAGCAGGTAAGGAAGTGGTTTGGCAAACGATACAGTCTCAAGGGTATTCCATTCAACAATAGGTCCCACTTCATAAATTTTCATTTCCTCTCAATAATGCAATAAAATCATGACTCATTAGTAGATTAAATCACTGAGCAAAATACAGCCCTCATGATCCAATTATCTTCTGAACACTTCAACTTTGAGCTCATGGAGACTATACATGGGAAACTCTAGATCAAAATCCTGGCACTTACCTATTTACTTTGTCTTTGGAACTCTTCATTAGAGAAACAGAAACTCAAGAAAGAAAAAGAGGCCAGTCGGGGGCCTGAGCTTTTTGTCTCAGTGAAAATTGTTTTGTCTGGACCTCAAAATCCTCTGAAGAGAAGAAACTGTGATTTCTGTTTCCAAAGTTTGAGAGCTGAGTTATTTCTGGGGATGTGCAGTTCTAAGCCAGCAGCATGAAGCCCCGTCACTCCAAAGTCTAAATTTTATCCACTATGCCTTGAAGAAATCCTTTAAGAGTCAAAATTTGTCATGATGATTCAGTACATAAAAGATGGGAGATGTAGTCAACCAGAAGTTTGTGTAAATGGCCACATCATTTATCAGCTTCAATAGATTACCTCCGAGAAATATATTTCATCTGTTATGTATCAAGGCACACATTATTTTTGGCCTATCCTGATTGGTTTACAGTGTGTTCTGACTTCTTGTTGCCTTTGCAAAAGTTGTTAGAGTGTTTGAGTATTCCCACCAAGAATAAGAAATTTCATATAAAGTATTGGACCTGCAGCAATTCGTCTTGATAAATGGCAAAAGAATTATGTTCTATGTTTGAAAAAAAAAAAAGTGAGAGAGGGAAAAGACATATTGTCTAAGTCTCTATTAAGGAAATTCAAATGACAAAATTAACTAGGATACAAAAACAAGACTAATAGAATTGACAGAATTTTAATGCAAGAAGACCAGCGTTTTCATTTATTAATTTCTCAATCATTTTTTAAATTTTTAACTTTTTAACTTTTTAAATTTTTAATTTTTTATTCTATTTTTTTCTTGTTTCAGAACTTTTGTTTGTTTATTTATTTTTATGGCTGGTTCAGCCTGCCCTGAGGGCATGGCTGGCGCAGCATGTGGTGCTGGGGATCAAACCACAATCCCTGCAGCCACCTAAGCTTTCCTAAGCAGGCACTTTAGACCACTGAGCCATCCTGCTGGGCCCCTCAATTATTTTTATAGTAAGTTAATCATGTTTATTTTGGAGAAAATTATTCAGCACTCATTTTTAATTATTTATTTATTCTGTGTGTGAATTAAGGACAAGGCTGTACAGGGTATACAGGGTCTCACTGTGTAGATCAGACTCGTTTTGTTTCTCCTGTTTCCAACCTTCCAAGCACTGGGATTACAAATGTGTGTGTCATCATGCCCAGTCTCAATCACCCTTTCAGAGTGCCCTGGGGGCGAGGTCAGCACAGCACGTCAGGGATCCAACCTCGGCCGCCGTGTTCTGCTGAAGCAGGCACTTTACTCCACTGAGCTATCTGGCCGGCCCTATTCTACATTCTAATCTTGCTTCTAACATGCTGCATACATGACAATGAAAATTTATTCTCTGGGACATTTCGTTTTCTTATGTGTAAAATAAACACAATAATATCATTATAGAATAGCTATGATAATTTAAAGAAATGATATACTATAATGGGCTTTCTCATATTGTCTACAGTACTACAAAAATGCGCAGTGAGTCACACAATTTATCAAAATAATATTAATAGTTGCAACATTTAGGAAAGATAGAAATTTTGTTGTGAGCATATGAAGATTTTAATAGCAGAAGGGATGCTAAATAATTCAAGGGAAGCATCCTTATTTTAGTTAACTAGTAGGAAATTAGCATAGTCATGCTAATACTGCAGGGCCTCCCCAGTTCCCTGGTGACAAACATCAATTCTTGTACTCTTTCAGAAGAGGACCACTACCTCTTTTCAAAGAACTTTGCAAAGTGACATAAAAAAAATCAGTACTATTCCTCTACTCTCAAAAATACTACTTTAGTTCCCCTGGAAAGGGCCCTGACGCCTATTTACAAATCTCTGCTGTTGACTTTCCGTCACTGTATGATTTAAATAAACCAAGCTGCTTGCTTCCTTCTCTCTGTAAGCTTTACTTTACCACTCTTGCTCATTTTTCTTTGCCCCAGTTGTTGCTATTCCCTAGTATAAAGTTCTCACAGTCTCTAGCCATCTCTCCATACCCATACCTGGGAGTCTTGGGAGGAGGAATCCATAGCAACGGTCTGCAGCAGGAGTAATCCTCTTTTTTTGTGGAAATGCTTCCAATGCCTCACCTGTTTTGCACTCACCACATTTGCCATAGTCTTCATTCTATTTTATTCCAGTAACCGTAGCTTCTCTGTGAAACTGGTAACAATAAGTGGATAGATGAATGGGTGATTTACATTTTTATTCTCATAATTCTCAGCATAATGCCTGGTTGCAATATAGCAAGTAAACATAAACTGGAACAGTGATTTATCTAATTTTTTATTATGTCTTCCATATCCACTGTCCCATACTGTAATCAGGTTTTGCAAGGGAAACAACTTAACACAAGACACAATTTATAGGACTATGTTGTAATGCCACCCAAAGAGTCAAACAGAAAAGCATGAGGGAAATCTGTGCACATGTTAAAGACCCATAGAATCTGGCTGACGGGCCGAATCCCACAGAAATATCCTGCATGAGTCCATCTGAATACCTGGAGACAATGATGGTGTCCCCCATGAGACCATCTGGAAGCCAAGAGCTCATGACAATGTCTTATGCAAGTGTGTTTGTGGATCTGCACTGGGAAGGCCCCAAGGCCCATGGCAGAAGTTAGGAAGTGGGCGCCAGAGGCCTGAAGAGTCATTGACAGCAGGGTGAAGATCTGCACTGACGTCAGGAAGCAACACTCAAGGAAAGAACCAGAGCTTCTCCTGAAAAGTTCCCCAGAGATCTTCAGTCACGATGAGGCCCTGAGTTTCTCTGACAAACA